>VYZW01043630.1:87486-125297 GCA_013401315.1 Balaeniceps rex | reverse complement strand
TTCTGACTTGATCTGTTCTTTCAATGTAAAGAGGATCAGGAATAATTCTTCCAAGCACAGAGGGATTTCATTACCATAAATTGAGAGTCTCATTGTGTTTTCCTAAGATAGGAATTGGAAACAGAGTTTCCTGAGTATTGCCAGGGTGCTGCAGACACAAGTGAGATGGGAGGAAGAAAAAAAGGTAGCATGCTGAGGCTTGCTCTTGGTCACTTGCCATGGATTCCCCACCCTCTCTCTTCCAGTGAAGAACTAAAACTTGGCTGCTCAGTGCCAAGGGCCACAGTAACATCTACCATGGGGTAGATGGCATCAAAGGATGCTGGAATTCTCTCCTCTGCAACAGCCCTTGCAGTGAACACGGGCTCTAGATAAGAGTTCATTCCTGAAGCTTTACAAGGATGCAATCACTCCCTTTGGTATATAATTTTAAATAAATTTGACAAGATAGTAATTTTCCTTCTGATGGTACTGCATTTAACTAAGAAGCAAGCTCATGCTCACATAATGTATTGTAACTGTTTTGCCTTGAAGGGTGCTCTGAAAATGCAGAGCATTTTACTTATAATAATATCTTTATTATAACACCTCTTTAAGACGGTAAGATCTCAAATAACCTCAGTGCATGTCTGGAAGCACAGCAGAGCGCTTCAGCATGACTGTATCCCTTCCCAGCATTTCCTACAGCACACGGCACAACTTTAATCATGTGCGTATCTTCTCCAGGTCAATCCCTGACTGCTTTGGAAAATGTCCTAACCAAGTATCAGAGGTCAGGCTTTAACTCTATCAACAAGATTGTCTAATTAAACCATTGTAAACAAGAGCAATCACTCTCCAGTTCACATCCACTACGATATTTACATAAATTCTGCAACAGGACTGAGGACAAGAAAAATGAAGGCAAGGACTGGCTTGGAACTCCGCAGAAATCTAGTACACAAAAGTGTGAATTGATGCAGGGAATACCCCTGAAAGATTCCCTGGCCTCCCAATCAAGTATTTCTGTCTTCATTTTATTTTCTCTATTCCTTGTCAAGATTGCTTTCTGCAGTTGAGAGCCAGCTGGGAGAAGCAGGACACGCTTAGGATTCAGAGGCTTCATTGCTCACAAGAGTCTGGCTGACCTGAAGAGCGATCTGTTTCCAAGTTAGTCAGAAAGATTTACTGCCTGAAAATGTCTGCACACCGATATCCCTGAACTGCAGGGCTTTCAGCAATGGAAAATGAATCAACTGCTCTTAACATACAGGGATGAAATGATAAAACAAATTCACTAAACCTAGAAAACTGAAACTAGTCCTCAGAATCTTTTTGCAGGAGAAAGTACTTCCTAAGACAACGTAATGCCTGGCAGCAGGCAACCTGCAGGCTTCTCTGCTACGGAGAGCATTTGCATGGTCTAAAATCAATGGCCAAGGACAAAGCGTTCCTGTCAGAAATAGGGACATTTGATTTAGGCTTTGACAAACCATGCAATCTCTTTCAGGAATCCCAGGTCCTTGCAGAAGAAAGGCTCTAAAGAGGGCACGGAGGTTTCATGCACACAGCACAGGAGCAGGGGCATACAGAAATAAGGAATTTTCACTGTCAAGTCACTAGAAGCAAGGGAGGTAGAGGCTGAAACATCCTCCGGACTGGAGCTGCCTCTGCAGGACAAAGTCAGTCCTGGACACAGCAGGTGAGGGGGAAAGGAAGGATCTTCTTTTGTAAAGAGATTCATTGCTTCCAGATGCGTTACTCAGCAAAGAGTTTTTCTGGGGAAGAAGAGAAGACTTCCTGCATAGCTAGCAATGATTCAGAAACCCTCCCAGGCATTTTGACAAACCCAGCCATTATCCTCTTCATCTTGGACAGCTCCTATTTCAGCAAATTGGTAACACTCGTCAGCATCTGCTTGTCTCCCACCCACTATTTCTGATGTCTTCAAAGTCCTTTGTTTAATATATTCAGGGTGTTTTCATTACATTCTGGGTTTATCCTAAAGCTGAATCCATTCAGATGCAGCTGAAAATGTGTTTCCCCACAAGAATTTGTCTGCTATGGCAGAAATGTAGTAAAAAAAAAAAAGACAGCAAGCACGTTTGAACGACCTCTCCCTCTTGCAGTTGGAATATGTTCCTCTAGGATGCCTTTGAACCCTCAGTTTGTTTGAATTCAGGCCCAATAAGGCGCCACTGGCCTCAGCAAGAACTCAGGCTGAAGCAATTTGGTAACACTATCCTCTTGCTGGGGAATAGTGTTTGTTGCATGGGAATCTCATAATGTCGTCTCTCCATTTGTTGGTGTTAAAATAAGTTATAACTCTCCAAGCCACCTCTGGAAAATTACTAACAGGCAGAATATGAGAGGTAGCGACACGGCAATAAAAAGCCAGTTCTGCACTGCTGCAAGAATGTGCGTCATTAAAGACACACACACAGACTAGTTACAGGGAAGAGAGGGAGTTTTCTCTCCTCTCCACCCTACCCATCCATGAATGATAAGCCATCCAAAAAGTGTCCCCTTTAAAAGCATCTCTGTCCTGAAAGGAGTAGTTATGCAGCTCTGAGAGTCTAAGGATTTAAGTGAGACAAAGCTGTGGAGACTAGGAATATCTTTTTATAGACCCAGAGAAGTGACTGGCAAAAAACAGAGAAGTCTTCAAGCACACAAACTCTCCTTTGGGTCTCTTCCCTACAAGCCAGAGCTCTGTTCTGAAAGTATCTCAGACACAGCATATAAAGTACAATAGATGTCATTTGGAAATGAACGTTTCTACATTTTCCCACAGACAGAACCCTCAGTGTTATCAGAAATAGTGCACTATTTCTCTCCACAATAGCTGAGTGGGAAATGAATACAATATCTTAGCTTGATATCTGGTTTATGTTGAATTCTGATGGCTGAAAGATTTTATGGCTTCTAAATACAAGCCACTCTAGAAAAGATATTTCATTCACACTTCTTGCCTTCCCCCAATTTGCACCCATTAGAGAGGATGTCTGGCTTCTCTTTCCATTGCAAGGTGTGTGCATGAGGATGGCAAAGAGTAGATATTTATATCTTTTTAGTGGTAGTCACTATTTTCAAAGCTGTCTCCTTAAGGCACTCATTAAAACAGTGGCTTGTAAAGTGGTGGAGCAAAGGAGTACAACTTACACTACTATAAAAAAACCCACAAACTTTTTTTAAGTTGAAGTGTGGTCTTCCATGGTATGAATTAACCAGGGTGAGCAGAAATGACCAAGTTCAATCAAAGTTCTGGAAATTGCTTTTTTTTTAAAAGCGTAAAAACAGCAACAATTGTACCCTCTACATCCAGCAGTTGCGGTTAGATAAAATATTTGGCATCAAACTCCCTCCTGCAATATTACAAGCCTGGTAAGGACTCACAATAAGCCAGCGTTTACCCAGAGTCTCAGGCTGGTCAGGATGGTCCTTTCTGTAAATCCAGCAATTCTGCCTTTGGCCCAGAGCAAAGTTTAACCATCTGCTCTGTTTGCTAAAGGCTCTCAAGGTGTATGCTAGCAGACGTTGGTGAAAGCATGGTAACACGACTATTTTAAAAGCTCACAGACACAGGCCATCTGTGACCGGCTACCCACCTGCTGCACACTGCAGCCATTCCAATGTTGACGTCAAAATTGAGACCATCACGGCAATCCGTGCTCCAAAATGAGAATGTTTCATTGCTTTAGCTGCAAATATTATCACTAACAATTTCTGACTGTGATGTATGGTTTCAAGCCAACATGCATTTTACCTCAAATGTATTCAATTTATCTCAAATTAATTGCATGTAATGAAAATAATCTGAAGTTTAAAAAACAGACTAATACTTCACCAGAAACAATTTTAATAACCTGCTGACTTATGCATAACTGTGGAACATCTACTAAAGGGAAGAATGAAAATGGAGAAGTTAAAAGAGGTGTTAATTACTGGGTATTTTTGTGTATAGTAGAGAAGTTGTAAAGTTTAAATATTACATATAAAACATATACATACTTAGCAAGCCTGTTCGTAGACATATTTAAGTTTGTTTTAAATACCCATGATCACTCACCCTTTTAGCACTTTGCAGAAATAAACTCCACACTATCTAAAACTTTAATGGCAGCTTGTTCTAAATTTGAAGAGTTATTTCACCCCTGCTAACAGACCAGGGAAAGTATTCTGCCAATGCCTACTTTTGCTTCCAACTGCTTCACACAGTACTTTGGTATCTCCAAGATCATTCCTTTCTCCATCACACCTAGCATCCCTTTATCTCTTCCTTCCCTCTAACTTGGATGCTAAAATGCAATATATATAAAAGCTCTCAAAGCTCCGTAGGAGTAGACAAGTATCTACATTTTACAGATGGGTGGTTTTGCCCAACCTGGCAATTCAGGCAAAGGATTTTAAAAAGAATCTGGGAAGTTCCAATTCCAATGCAACATTTAAATTCAGCTATAGTGATATATGGCTTATAGCTCTCATTAGAACAGAAATATTCTTTTTAGACAGGATCTGGTGAATATAAGGCAGGGTAACTGCTTGACAGGAAGTCAAAATGGAAGGGGGGGGAAGCTGAAAACTTACATTACAGGATGCAACAACTGAAATATGCACACCCCCCTCAGGCCCTGAGCCAGAGTGGCTGCCAAACCTTAGCGTAAGAAACTCCACCCTCTTCTGCAGGACTAGTTTGGAAATTCCTGACAATTACAGGGACTAGTAACTCAGATTAAGCTGGCACGAATAGAAGAAGTAATTGACAAATTGTTCATATATCTTGGTCACTGAATGTCACTAACTCAGGCTGACATTTACAGTCCCTTCTAAATGGTGCCCTGAGCACTGAACAGCTTGCTTGGCTGTCTTTCGGAAAGCTACCAAATGGCTTGGGGATTTGAGAAGTTCCCACAATTTAACACTAATGAGGCAACAAATGCTTTATAATCCTAAGTATGTCATTAAAAAGTGATTTGGGAAACCTGCAAAAGTGACTCTTTACCCCTTCTGTTTCTCCTTATTCCCCCTCACCTCTAGGAAAAAGCAGAGTTAATTCCTGCTCCCTCACTGAGACGCTTCCATATTTATCTACAACAGGATGGGTGGCACTTCCTGCGCACCCTGGGATTCAAGCAAAGGTTGGATGCAAATGACCACAAGCCCTCATGCGATCAAGACCAGGGCATTTTGCTCTATATCAGCATATGTGTGTTTTCTAAGCTATCATGCAATCTAGCCCAGAGTTACTTACCTATTTTACTATTCTACCTAGGCAGAAATACTTTGCAACAGCACTGAACCGAATTCTTCTAGTACAACGAGAAGTCTTTTGAGAAGAAAACACACAATTATTATTATCTCTAAAGGCTTCAACTTTACTGTGAGGGAGCCAATATTAGTGCCTACACAGAGGTTCAACCTAGCCAAGTGCTGCATGTGCTGGCTGACCACAGCACCTCTAAACACGTTGACTCCAAGCATGTGAATAGTCCCAGGGAAGCCACAAGGATGTCCTGTGTACTTAAAGTTAGTCACATATCAGACTTTTAGTGTAATAAGGTGCTTAAATCTGAATGAAACCCAAAGAGCTCGAATACCTTGCAGGATCAAATGACAGAATAGTTTTAGAGCCAAAGAGAATCATGTCATGTTTAAATTACCCTATAACCTAATGCTCCTTGTCCCCCTGAGCAACAAAGGTGCCAGGGAGATGCTGCAATTTTAGTGAAATCAATGGACTTGTCAACTGTGTGCAAGGCTGAATGTGGCCAGTGATATTTAAGCATTCCTCTGACTCTGTTCTTCTTTTTTTAATATTATAATTTGTACCGCACAGAACCTGGTTCCCCAGTGATGGACCCCAGCCTGGCGATGCTAAGTGCTGTACAAATGAAGGCTCCCTGCCCTCAAAGCTCACAGCCCGAGTCTGGGACTGGAGACAACAGGCAGAAAGACAGACGTAGGGCAGGCCAAGTAGACAGTCTCTAGGTTAGCATGAACAGTGGCCTAGCTGCTGCTGACCATCTTGTGAGCATCACAGCAAGGGATGCTTCAAAGTGGCCTTGCCAGTGTTTGCAGTGGAGGTGACGACAGTCTGGGAGAAAGCACAGAAGTGCTTGTTTGAGGTGGGGAGAAAGGGGTGGTTGGAAATCGAGAAGGACAAAGGTAGAAGACATCCTCTCAGCACCAAGGGGAGAAGAGAAACAGGATTGTGTAAACCATGAAGGGCCTGGAAAGCAAAGAGGAATTGCTTTAATTTGACGTGGTGGAGAAAGGGAAGCAAGGTGGAGCACTGGGGAGAAAGGCTAATAAGGTATGATGGCAGGTAACCCTGCAACAACATCCTGTGTGAGCAGAGCAGATCCAGGAGGGGACAGATTGAGGGAGGGCTTCCACGAAGCTGAAGAGATTGAAAGAAAGGTACTGCAAGGGGCAAAAATTAAGGACACGAGGGAAAAAAAACAATGGAAGGTCCAGGGGATGGGCTACTGAGGCAAATACAGAGCTTAGAGAAGAGCAGGCTAAAATTCAGAAGGCGGCTACATCTGTACCTGGGAGAGGAGGAAGGCAGGCAAGATAAGACAGGAGGATGTTCACTTTGTATTTGATCTTTCCTCCTCTCTTGGCACAATGGGATCCTGAATGGAGACACGAGTAGAAGGAGACAAGGGGAGGGTTTGAGGAATGTCTCTGAAGACAGCAAGATGCAGGTGGATATAGGCACTGTGTTCGACTGAGGGTGATGGTGAGTGCTAGTAGGCAAGAAGATGGCAGAATTGAAGGAGGAGAGAACAAATCTGCAGTGGAGGAAGTGTGCCTGGTCATGAGATTTCCTCCAGAGGCTCTCTATGGAGGAAGAGTAGGAATAAAGGAAGCAGAGGCTGGGAGTGGGAAATGAAGCCTTCGAGAGGAAAGGAGTAGGCTGGAGGAAAGAGGACGGACACTATGACGCAGAAGGGCAGCGAGGTGAGAGCCGTGTGTGAGTGGCAGGGACAAGGCTACAAAAGAAACGGCTGTGAAAGCTGCCCAGCTAAGCAGCTCAAATGTATTATCCCCTCTTGGGAGGAAAGGGAGAGAAAACAACCAAGGTCATGCCCAGCTTATTACAAATGCTGGGCACATACGGTGATCTGCACTGTGCACCACGATACCCTGGTGTAAGTGGAACACCTGGCAAGGGGACAAGCTGCATTCATTTGATATTAGTTAAAAGTCCATCCAGATCTGAATTTCTGCCAAGTTCAGGAGGTTGCCAGGGCTGGGATTTCAGTTCCAGCCTACTTTTATCAGTTGAAACAAAAAGAAAACGAAACATGACTGCTTAGACGAAAGCACTTCCAAGGAAATACAGATTTGTGGCTTATCTGTGCACAGTTCAGTGGTTTAGGTAACCAACACAAAGCTAAGCCGATATAAATAGCTTTGAAGCAAGCAGATTTCCTTATAATTTGCACAGGACAAACTCATTCCCACAGTCACTTTTACTGGAACCCAAGCTACCCTAATTTCTCTCTCCCAGCATCCTTACCTCCTCCTCCAGTTTCACCACCTTGGCCTGAGCATTGTTCAAGGCCTGGTCTCGGATCTCAATGTGTCTTCGTTGGTCCTCGTTGGTGGAGCGCGCAGCAGCCAGTTCTATTTCCAGTTTCTCTTTTTCTCGCTGTGTTTCCTTGTCTATCAAAACAAAGTGAGAGTTATCAATGGACAGCACTTGTCTCTACTCAGCTTTCAGGAGTCTTTCACTCCAGAGCTGAAGGAAAGATTGTACTGGAACTTCTCACAACAGAGAGAATGCAAATCTAATGCTGGGGGGGTGGGGAGGGAAGTACATGGCTTTCAAGGAAGAGAAGGACTTGTAACCCTGAAAAACAAGCACGGTACCTTCAAGTAACAATGTGCCACAATGCTAGCAAGAAGGAATAGAAAGTGCATCACTCAGTACAGTTAGGTAATTTGCTCTGATTATGCAGATGGTTAGTGAAACTTGGCACCTCTTTACCTGTGACCTTTCAGCGGTGGAAAACAAACTGGGTAATTTTAATATCCCAGGCTGGGGAGAGGAGATGGCAGACTTCTGTGCCTGAAAAACTTGTGCTCCTTTTTTTCACACTGACCCCACAAACAGGAAGGCTGTTCTGCTTGGGGCAGCTGTCCTCCTGTTTAAAATAACACCCACTTGTCCCACTTTGCTGGCAGTACCATCAGAGGAGTCAGAAAACAAGTGAGCAATGAGAACTCCTCAGTCTTCCTCTACTGCCCTTAAAAATGACTCCCTGGGCCAGAACTGAGGCACATGTGTCTGTTCTGTCACTGCTCAAAGTAGACCTGCAGTTCACGAAAGCCTTTCGCCCAGCACTGAGAGTTCATGTCTGATGCTTTAAAGCCACCCCAAGCACAGCAGCTGGTCCTTTTCTGCTGCTCTCCAGAAAGAGCTGCACCTAGTGGGAGCAGCTATGCTATGTGTTTCAGGAACAGGGCAAAATAAATAGGATAAAATAATTGGGGAGTGGAGAAATTATCACACAGGGGTGTAAAGCAAAGCCACAACACAGAGCTGATGTCCTCTGTATATGTTGTCATTCCCAGCTCAAGCCAACCAGCTACAATGATAACATTACCACACTTGCTGGATACATAACCACAGAATACTCCCTGGAGTGATCTACACCCAGCACTGATGACACCGGAGAAACTGCATTCCAGAAACCAATATCCCACGACAAAGGAATGAGGACAAGGAGTGGAAGGCTTGAAAAACAGGAACTAGATCCTGGGTGTTAGGACAGACTGCATACAGAATACACAGGCCCGTTTGTGCAAGCATGTGCATAACTATATTTACAGGACCACAATTATTCCCTTTCTTCTGCCAGCAGGGAGCCAGGAGCAAAGCTTTAGCAACACGGAGCGGCTGAAGATTCCCTTCTGCTAGGGAATCAACACAGCCCACACACAGGTTGCAAAACAAACCTGTCCACCAACAGCACCCAGAACTCTGCAGAGCAAACCCTGACTGCAACTCAGAGGTAGCCTGTGACATAAGACACAAGGACAAAGGCTCATGTCACCACTTGCCTATTCTTTTCCCCATCTCTCCCATCCCAGCATTTCTCCTCCACCCAGGAAGTGAGTTGCTGACAGTGTCAGCATGCTAAAATGTATTGCAGAAGATGGGCAGAGATGAGACAGGGTGGCATTATGCCAGCAGGTATCAATCAGTGCCAGCAGTCTGTTTGTTAATCTGTGTGTGTTTGCAGCAAGGCTTTTGGAGGTTTTGTTCCAGACTTTTCCCCAAATGAGTACTGCTTCATTTGACAAGTGCCTACAGCACCCCTGGAAATGCTGGGACCGATGAAACATAGCACTATGGTTTCCACGTTCACCAAAAGGAGAAACTGAATGTAAGGCCTCACAGCTTTGACCTTCCCACCTCTCTGGGTAAACCTATGAACCTCAAAGTCCACCCAACCAGTCTGAATGCGAGCCTTAACACAGACTTGCCACTACCACCAAGAGTTCTGAATTCACAACAGCCATCTGCTTGCAAGGTAAGCCACAAGGAATAAGCTAAAGACAACAAAAGAGAGGGATACCAGCATTCATCCGAGTAGAAGCAGTGTGTGTTACACCACAGAAAATCTCTATTTTGCAATTTTATTGCTTTACCTTTTTATATAACAATTGGGAGAAAAGTGAGCATTGTCAGAAGGGTGGAGTACACTATGGGATGAGAGAAAAGTTGTCTTGCCGCCATCAGCCTCAAGACATTTCAGCACAAAGGAAAAGCAGCATTTCACATCCGTCATTTTGGTCTGCCTTGTGATAAATCCACAGCTGTGGACAGAATTCATGACCCTTACCCAGCCCAGCACACTACAGGCAGTGTTCAGTGTTCATCCCCTTTATTTTTGCTGAACTGGATAAGGCAGTGGCAAATTAAAGAGGACAGAGAGAGGAGATCTACCAGGTTCCAGTCCCACTGGCCTTAACTCATGCCAGGACTCCTGTCAGCCTGGAAGGGTTTAATTCCAAAGCTTTCAGGGGACAAAACAGGTGGACAAATGATCCTGTACACTATGGGGTAAACACTAATTTTACAGTTTAACTGCAAACTACATTTGCTCAAAAATCTCTAATAAATGCCATCAGATGCACTTTACATACTGACAGAAAAAGAATTCTTGAATAGCTCCTCCTTTCTCCACTGCCAGTTTTGAACTGTCACTGCCCTGATTTCTGTCCCGGTAGAAACCCAACAGATCTGAACTACGCTAACCTGCTGCACTGTTATCCTTGCCAGGATGACTGCAGCATTTCTACTGACCCATAATGATTGTGTAACTCACTTTGTGCAAAGAGTTGAGAGATGGTTTTCCGATTGTCTTCAGACCCCTCAAATTCCTTCTCCGCAAGCTGCTTGTTGGCTGTCTCCATACGTTCTGCAAAATTTTTCAACAGAAGGAACACTAAATAATTCAAAACTTTCAAACATTTAGTCATGTCTGCTCAGGACATTTCTAATGCAAGCTAGGATCTCCTAATTCTACACAGCCAAAAGTAAAAAGCCTATCGGAAGCTGGCACTCACTTTTGACATGTTTCTAATTATGTCCTTGAGAAAATACTCTCAATGAGACAAAACAGGTTAAGTAAAGTTCCAAAGAAATTACTTTAAACAATTATAACACATAAGAAGTTTATTTTTTCAATTTTTTGCAAATGTTAACACACCTTGTTTTATCCACCCAAATAAATTTCACCATGCAATTAAAAGATTCCCTTATAATTCTCCACTAAATCTTAACAGTTAGAAGATTAAATCACTGTTGTCCAATTACCTGACTTTAGAGAAAACTGTAAAACCCTAAGGACAGCTTAACACTTCTGCTGCTGCAGGCTGTTAGAAATTTCTATCAGTCTATGAAAATAAGAATGAAATGTTTATGCTGTCTTTTATTACAAATAAGATTATTTAATGCAGGCCTTTGTGTACTGTCCTTCGCGATAGCACTGGGCACTGTATGGCCTTACTTCTTGGATGCAAAACAATTTCTGGGAACACATTAGTAAGAGACTAGGGGCAGTGAGAGCAGATGACATGTAGGACAATCAGAAGGCTTTCATAAAAAAAAATTAAACTTACAGGTTAAAAGACTGATTGTGCACCTTTAAACATCTCAAACTGCAGATGTTTTTTGCCTTTCAAACTAATGCTTCAACTTTGACCCATGTTAAGGTCAAATACCATTCAACATCACTCTCCACTGCCAGCCATCGTACTGCCTCAGCCTCTTAGCAAGAACCAGACGCTAATAACATCTCACTCTGGAAAAGGAAGGGAGATCCAAAAAAACAGATGCCTACATTGATAAGGAATGACAAGGCCTTCAGGAAGAACAGACAGTCTGCAGTTTGTATGTCAGTGCAAAAGGGTCACTGGACAGGAAATAAAGTGAACATGCCTGGTGTAGGATTAGGCAGTCAGCAAAACGTCTTTCCATTTGTATAAACTGAACAAATTGTACAAATTGTGTCTAGGATATAAGACAAGAGAGAATTCCAGGCTTGCATCTGGTTTACGGTATTTGGCTCATCACATGTTTCTTCTCAATGAGAGACAGGCTGGAAATGAGAGACTACAGCACCCTCCTGAACCTGTCTTTTCCATACTCCCAGCAAGCGCTTAAGATCTCAGACTACTGAATATACCTGAGCATCCTGTCATATTCTAGTTGTGTCAAGAGACACAGGGAATTCTGCAGCAAAACACTGTCCTGCCAAGAAGTACAACAATAAAAAAACCCCAAAACATTGAAGAACATAAGTTTTACTTTATTCACCTCTTAGATCCCTGTTGAAATCATGAAGCCTACGAATTTCTCCTTCCAGCTTGTTTCTCATGGCCTTTTCCAGGGCATCCCGCTTAGAGGATGATTTCTCCAGGTTTTTGTACGCCTCTGAAACTTGCTGAATTTCTGTTTCCAGCTGCAGTGGAAGGGAAAAGAAGCACTTACTATTTTATCACTAACAATTCTTTTCATTCAGTCTCAGAAAGGAGATTACTCTCTCTCAAGTTTTCTTTACTGAAAGAAACCTACATGTATACATTAAGTAAAACCACAGTGTCTCAGGTTTGTGATGGAGTCACAACCATTTGAAACAAAGATCTGGACTCTCCTTCCAGACTCTAGCTCTGTTTCCCCAATATGATCAGAGCATAGATAAAGCAAATTGAAGAAGTGCAAATGACATCTATTTTTTTCAAGACCGGGGCAGGTTGGCACTACTGTTAGTTTGGGCAAAAAGCATTTATATAAATAGCTAATGCGATATCAAGTTGACTAAGTAAAATAAACCAAGGCAGGCAGACAAAACCATGCTAACAAAATGCTAGCAGCAGATCTTGCATTACTGACGAACTTTGCAGATCTGTAATTTTTATGATCCAAAATTCACAATAAAAACTCCTGATGCTCTATGTTTACACTTCAAAAACTTAGTTGTGCTTTTAAATATTCAATTTACTAAATGGGGGGAGGGAAATATTTGCAGTAAAATATGTTTTATTATTCCTTCTAGCATTGCTACGAAAGTATGGATCCACCTAATAGCAAACCCCATCAGCACTGTCTACAGCAAGTGATCAACAGGGGGGCGGAGGGAAGTGCATTTTTATCCTTCTTTCATTATCAGGAAGTCATCAAACATTTCTCTAAAGCATTTCCTGGCCAGTAACCTTCCAAAAAAAACAGAACAAAATGAACATATGTCCCTGGAAAGAGATAACACAGGGAATACACGAGTGTGGAAAGCCACACTGGTCACCTGAAGTCAAACAAGTGTTTTAAGCAGCCACACATTTTTATGGCCCTGGAGACTGCTCAATGCAAAGAGTGCAGCAAGGCCCACGAAGTCCTAAATTGCAAGTATCATCAGCCTTTTGACAGCTGCAAGGCAAAAGCAAAGCTGACCTGCTGCACAGCTTTAAACCACTGGTCATCAAGAAGTTATTTCTATGAGGCTGCAATGAAAATACCTCTACACATGCATGTTAATGATGGCTCTCACTGGGATTTTTTTTTTTTTAGAACATTTTAGTATCATTTACTCTACTTGTTTCGTAAAGCCAAAGGTGCCAAATATCTCGATCCAAAACAAGAGACTAAGTTTTCATGGAAGTTGTGTGGTATTGAGGGGGTGACAAAAGATGTGTTCGTTTCAGTCCTGCAGTCCAAATGTCTTTAATGTAGCCATAGCAGCAGTACTTGTCTTGCACACTGTCCCGCCAACCCGTTTTGTAGCAATGTCCCCTGCTGTCTCCTTGAGTGACTATGGTCTCATGTCATTCCAAACAGGCCCTTCCTGCAGTCTCTAAAAGTCTTTCAGACTGATGGGAAAATGAAGCCTGCTGCTATCCTGGACATAAGAACTCTCGCTTTAATTTAACCAAGCAAGCCAAGCGGTCAGCCTCTTCAAGACAGCTGATGAGGATGCTCTTTTGAGCATGATCAATTAGCTGTTAGAATAAAACCGAAGGCAGAATTCAATCTTCTGACAAAGTTAAGTTGCTGCCCAAAGGGACAGGATACAGACTAATCAATCTGCATGTAAAAGACTCTGAAGTAGACAATCAACCCCTTAAGCAAGGAATGTAACAGTTGCAGATTAGATAATTCAATTATGGATAATACTAGACACAGGAGAGTGCCTCATAACCAAAAACACTCACCCTCTGCAGCCGGGCTACTTTCTCGTAACACCCATCCAGCTCCTGTCGTAGAGACCGGTTCTCTTCTGACAGGATTTCCACCATCTGCTGGGCCCTGGAAACTATGGCAAAAGGATCTACTTGCATCTGCTGATATGGGGAAGGTATCTGCTGAGCCCGGGACATTACTGAATAGGAATCGCCTTGCTGCTGCTGCTGCGGGCCTAGGAAGGGCTGGCATAGTCGGTACAAATCTCCCTGATGGACTTGGTTTGACAAGAATGGCTGCTGGGTCCGTGGCAGAATGCCAGGATCCCCCTGGCTTGGAGTCAGAGGTTGCTGATGCTGGGAAGGGGACAGCCTGGATGGTGGTGGAGACTGAAGCAAAGTCAAAGATCCCAGGGACGTCAAGGAAGAAGTTGGGCTGTGGTGGTGAGGTGGTCTCTGTTGTAACTGCAGCTGCACATCTGGGTTCTGCCTGGAAAACAGAGAGCAGAAGCTCCATCAAAGTCATGCAGAAGATGGTGCACAAACCCAGTGACAAGGCATGGGGTGACCTGTGTAGCTCAGGTCTTCCCACACAGAAGACTCATATGTGAGGTTTTCCTCATTTTTATAAGTTTGTTTTAAAAAAAAGCTTCAAAATCAAATCATTATCAGAAAATATATTCTAAGTGCATGAAGGTCTTTCCTCTTGAGTCTATTTTGTACAGAAACACTAAAAGAAACTCCATTAACAACTACGGACCAAAATTATTTTTATAACTTTTCTCTATGCTTTGTGGATAAAACAGCTAAACTGAGGACTGCTAGGAACGGGCTCTTTTGTTCTGTCCTGAACTGTGCCATCTCTCATGGAGAAAACAATGAATTTTCTTCTGCAATTCAGGATACAGAGTTAAAGGGATTGGCTAAGCTCTATGTTAGTATGCCAGCACCACTGATTCGAGCTTTCTGAAATATCAACCAACAAGCTGCAGCCTGGTCAAACGAGACAGTTAAAGGATTGGAAAACCAACCTAAGAGTCAGAAGCAGCCTTCTGATTCAGAACCACCCTCAGTCCTATGCAGTAGGTATGTTTACTGCTCCTAACAACAACCTCTATAGGATATCAAAGACAGATCTAGCAATCTATAACATGCTTGAGTCTATCACAGAACTAACTCCAAGCTACACCAGCTCACATTTCCCAGGCACCGGAGATCCCCAGCTTAACTTTCCCTGTATTAGCCAAGTAAGAAACCTCTCTTAGAAGATTGTGTGGATTTATCGTGCTTGGATGACCTCAGGAGGCAGGTTTTGCTTCCTCCTCCAAAGACATTCAACCTTTAACTTCTCTGGATGTTCTTTATTCTAACAGTTGAATTCACTCCCTCTCTATGCTGCAGCCAGTCTTTTTAAGCACAGACCTCAGCCTGGTGCAGACCCAGTCTGGCAGTTCAATATGTTCTGAAACACTCCTGTTCTTCTGATAAAATTTCCCACCCTTTGGGATGCAGTTCAACCCTGCAGCTGGAACAGCACATACCGTTGTTCCAACTTGTTGGCCATAGCTGCTACGCTATAGCTGCCCCCATTGTTGTCTGTGTTCACAGGATGGACCCTACATGCTTGCTCTGCTGAGCGCAGTAGCAGTACTGGACGTACAAGACAGCCCGCAGCATAGCTCTCCCACCACACCAGGAGCATTAGTGGCATGTCAACTGACAACAGCAAGCATGAAGCTGAACTGGGAACTAAAGGGTTACAGAACGGGCTTCTCAGCCGATGTGCAAACACTCAGCATCATCCTTCCTGTTCTCTGCAGAAAGAACGCATCAACTCTTCATACCAGTCCAAAGAGGAAACGTCTGCATTACTCACATCTGGCTGGCAGCGCATGTAGGAGTTCGTACGTTCTCAGCCCAGTGCATGGTTCACTATTTCAACATCACACATCTTATGCCTCATTTTCCCTGCTTTCCAGCAGAGAAGGTGCATAGAAACCTCCAAGCTGATGCTCCAATTCCTTAACAGGGAAACAAATCTAGCCTTTGTCACTCAGGGAAAAACAAATAATTACTGCTCTAGGTACTGTTTCTCTCTTTCTCACACTCAGGTGACTGTGGTCCTTGTCAGCAATATCATTTCAGGAGCTGTATTTCCCCAGAAATTATCATATGCAGCATGAGGATCTCAGGGGTCATGCAGAAGAGAGATGTGCAATTAATTTCCTCCAGAATGTTCAGTTTAGTAGCAGCAATTTGGTTCCTCCCCTCCTGGGAGGTCAGCTCTACTTATCGTTGCATTTATTTCATTACCTTTATTTGCCATTTCTCATAATGAAGAATGAGGCAAAACTGTCACATGCCATGCTCAAGGTCATCTGGTTTGTCTCAGGTAGTTTCCAGCTCCTTTCTTAGCTCACCCAGTTATGTGCAGAGTTAAAACTTTGCATCTTCAGAAACCACTCATCTCCTTGAGCTTATTCTTTACCTAACATCACGCACCTCTGCTTTGATGTTATAATCAATTAGGGAATAACCTTGCTGTGACATTTAATCTATGATGACCTACAGAGGTTAGATCAAAAGAGATACATTCCCAGTCTGCCTCATGGATGAAAAAAACACCTTTCCAATTTTGAACCTACAAAATACTCTCTTCCAGTCTGGAAACAACCTGAAGCAGTTACTCAGAGAGACTCACTAGCTGATCTCAGTGTGTTAATATTATAAGCCTAATGAGGGCTATTTAGATGCCAACGTGAACAATTTGAGCTATTTGACTAAAAGCATCTTGTTATTCTGCCATCAGAGACGCATGGGCAGAATCTTGCCATTTCCACAGGACCTGAGCACTAATGAAAGGAACACAAAGATGGCCAAAGAAAAACAACAGCAGCAGCTAAATTCTGAAGGGACAGTCTTTGTACTGACATGCCTGGTAATGACTTTTTTTTTTAAACCTATTGTAAAGAACAACTCTAGGAAATCATGGCTGAGTATTTCTAAACAAGATACATTTCCAAGATTTCCAGCATCTTGGCACTCACATCCGAAGCCTCTCACATCTTGAAATTATACCAATCTTGTGGGTTCAAGCTACAACATGAGAGCTGGGAGCCTCTAGTTTTGTTACATTATCAACAGCATTAGAGCTTCCAAAATGTCACGAATGCATTTATATTCCCAGCAAAACAAGATAATGCAACTGGGGTATATCTTTAAGAAAAAATCCTAGTAACCTCAAAGTGACAACTAGACCTTTTAAGATCTTGTATGCAAACTTTTACATACACGTTCAAAGAACTTTTTAGCATCCCCACTACTTTCGATTTTGTCTTCTAAAATACTTCTATATATTTTGTGGGTTCAAAATACCTGGCTCTGAGATCCCTCAGATTAACATGAGAACTGCGGAATTTATTTCTCTGGTAAACCAATTTTTGACGGAGAGATTCAGAAAGGTAAAGTAACACAACTGGACTTTTCAAGATTTTTAAGCCATACTGCAGAATTTTAAAGTACAAATCACTATTGGGGTCACCTATCAGAATAGCTGATAGAATGGTAGTAGAAACTTCCCTCCATGAGAGAATCAGTCCTTGGTTAACCCTGCAGTAGTAACTAAAATTTATATCCAAACTAACCACTTCATGCAAAAATGCAGAAAGACTCTCAAAATACATGGGAAACAAAATTATGCAATCTCCTTTCTCCTCAGTGTCATAAAGACCTGAAAATCCCAAATGCAGGAAAAAAAAACTCAGGGCAATAATTCCCACAGGTGTTTAAGTTTGAAAGCATAACTTTAAGGGCCACTTCATTTTGAAGACTGTATCACACAAGAATCTCTGCTTCCCTTACAGTCCCTGGTGCGTATCGGAGAAACACACCATGCACGCCAAGTACAAACCTGGATTTATGGTTCTGCAACTACAAGGGTCACGTTAGCTTTTAAGTCATGAAGACAGAGATATGGAGTAAGGGCAGCTCTGCAAGCAAACCTAGCCATCAGGAGTCCTGAGGCTGCCAGGACTGCAAACATCAAATCACACAGAAGATCTGCCGGTAGAGCCACAAAGTGGGGAGGCCAGAAGAATGAAAAGATCAGGAAAGGTCTCTGGCTCGTTAAAATTTTTCCTGCCTTCCCAGCTTCTCCTGCCTGTTTCATGTTCAAGAAGCTACAGTTCCCCTCTCTTCCACAGCCCTCCTGCACAAACTGGGAAACGCTGACTGCAGGAGGGAGCAGACTCCACTTGATTAGACAGCTGAAATCAAACTGATGCATTTTTGTTCTGCTTTCTAGTCATACCTGATTATCCCCCACTTTGATGCTGCTCAGGGGAACACAGTGCACAGAAGTGATTTACTAATTATGGGACAAGTTCTGCAGACCTCCTTCTCAAAAGTTTCTGTGAAGTCAATGGGATTAATCACCACAGCAGGAGCTCAGTCATTTGGGCTCCGAACAGAGGATGGTGCTTGAATCAGAGAGACAGCCAGCTTCCTCTGCACCCAAAACTGTATCAACACGAGCCCCTTCTCCCCTCTCTCTCACTGTTCTGCCACAGGAGACCTTGCAACCCCACAGGGCACTGAGCCCAAGGCGCCCGTCTTCTCCCCTTAGACCTGAAGGTTTGTTTTCATCACCAATGCTAAAGTGCAGTTGAGATATTAGGGAGAGAACAGAATTTTGGAGCTTCACACATGCAGCCAGCCCTCTTCTGAACTTTCTTTAAAATTTCCAAACAACAGCACAGATGCCTCCAGCATGCCCAGTATTTACATTAAACCCACATCATTATGAACATATACATGTTCCCAAACTTACACCGCCCAAGAGCAGGTGAGGCAAACTGTTTGCAGACTGGTTTAAACTTACCACACGGCCCATTCCTTTCCCAGACTGGGGAGGGTGAAGCATGAGAATGCTGTGAATTCCCCAATGTTTATCTTGCTCAACGAGTTTTATTTAACCGCATCGTTAGGTCACCCTCAAATTCCCCCGAACAATGAGGGGAAAAACCCGCAGAAAAGGGTGTGGCTTCACGAGCAGAAAGAAGGGGCTTTGTTTCCTTGACGCACAGTTCAAAAAATGCACACATTTTACCGATCCAAATTAATCCTGATAAACACAGAGCTGCAGCGCAGGAAAACTGGTCTCTGAAAATATTTTATCACTCCAGCGAGGCTGCAAAGACACTCGTTAGCACTGCCTGGTGCGAGGCGAACACACTCCCGAAAGTTGTATGCCTTTAAAATCCTCACACCATTACCCAGCTGCACCTTTAGTAACACAGAAGGTTTCTTGTCTAAATGACAGTTTCTCTTAAAGTGTGTGGGAGAGGGAGGGGAATAGAGGACTCTCTCCCTTCCTTTGCCACGCTGCTCTGTAATTTATGGATTAGTCTTGCAATTGTTCTACTGCTACAGCATTTGCTTGCAAAGGAAACCTCTTCTCTGTGCAGCTATTTAGGTTAAAAAGTAACCTCATTAGATTCCCAATGCTTTGAAGACAAATTTCAGTTGCTTCCCCTACTGGAAACCTTGCCAGCTGAACCTTTCTCCTCCCCCCCTTCCCCCCCCATGTTCTTTCAAAGCAGCCAGGATCCATCCAGTACAGACAAAAATCACCCTGTCTAGAGGAGCTGACTGTTGGCGTGTTTTCAAATACCTCTCCCTTAAACAGCAAGCAGGCTATGTCTCAGATTCACTATATATGATATTATGAGTATTTCTGATGCAGCATAACCATTAAGGATCTGTTTCCCTTTCCTGTGTGCACAGAGATTTGAGGCCTTTGAATTTTCAAAAACATTTGCAACGAGCTTCTACAATCATTACCCCCCTAAACCCTTTACTTCCCCTTTTCCTGGCCTCTTTATTATTTATTTAGCCAGATCAAAGGGCCTTTTCATCAGGCTTGTATGCCGCTGAAGTCATTTCAGATCACAAACAATGGTGGACAAACTCTGAAAATAGCTCTCCATAGGACTAGGAAGGTTCTGAGCAGATTCAAATTCCCCAAAGCTCAGACTCTGTTCCCAAATACAGACTGGTTTCTTCTTCATGCTCCCCTCAAAACACAACACAATATGTGCAAACACAAACACACAGAGACCTCACCATTCACTTATGCAGCAACGCCCTCCTGTTGCTCCTTTGTATTACCCTTTTGGCTTCAAAATGAGGCCAAAATCATTATACCAAATCCCACCTGGTCTTGGACAGAGATGAGATGGTAAGGAAACAGGTAAAGCCAAGCTGTATTTTTAGCCCACCTGAATAAAACTTCATCCCACACAGACATCAGTGTTTGGCTCAAGCCAAATCTAGCTCCTTATCTAGAGGAAGCCAGAACAGGCTGAGATTCCAAATGATGCAAGGAAAATTAGCGAAAGCTAAACAAGCAAGTCTGGGATGAGGCACAAAGCACGTTCCATTTTCCACTCCTACACTTTGGTCCACTGAAAATAAAATTTGAAAAACTCTAAAGGAAGCTCACGTGATTTTTGTTACCTGCACCATTATTGCTTTCATTCACTTTCTCCTTTCCTACGTAGTATTTAGATGCAGTTTAAACCTAAAAAAAAAATCTTTTGTCTGGGCAGATGTAATTAAAGAACAGCTTAAGTCTTGCAATAAGCAACTGCAAGTTTCTACAATGAATCACACCATAACTTTGGCTTTTGTAGCAGACCTTTTGTAAGGCTCTGGAGCCTCAACATTAAACTTCCCCATGCCATAAAATCAAGCTGGCTTGTTTTGGGGGTTTTTTTGTTTGTTTTTTTTTTTTTTTAAAAAGCGTCAGGCCTCTCTAGGTAAGCTACTGAAATGGGTTACAGTCCTTCCAGACACAGTCTGTAGCTGAACACAATATGTCATCTCACATAATAAACATGGGATCGTTGCTGAAAGAAAACCTGCCCCGGGAGTGAGGGCAATGGACTGAGTTTTATACTGTCTTCCCTTACATGGCTGCCATGGAGTTTGTTTTAAGATCTTGCTTACCTGACTGACCCATACTCAGGGGGATGTTGATACCTCATCATAGGCCCATCAGTCCTTCCCTGCTGGCTCATGCGATGATCACTATAGAAATGTCCCGAGTCCTGAGGTTTGCAGTTCATAGACGGGGTGGACACATTTTTGTAAGGATACTCTGGAGGAGGACCCCGCTGCTCCATTCCTTTCATGTTCGGCTGGGAAGGGGGCTGCACTGAGTTCTTGTAGAACTCATTGGAGCCAGAATTTTTATAAGGGTCGCTGGACTGCTGAGGAGAAAGTGGAGAGAGGGGGGAGAGCGGCGCGCTTGTGACAGGCGCATGGGCCTTGACACCGCTGGTGGCCAAGGACAGCTGCATCAGCCTCTCGCTCAAGGAGCGAACGTGCCCTTGCTTGAGGTCCTTAAGTCCTTCATCCTGGTGGACCTTCCCTGGGCTCACCCGCTGAACCGTGGGCCGCCCTTCAGTCCTCATCTTTTGGTTGGTGACCCCTGTTACATAAAATGCTGCCCCGACACTAGCATGCGGCTGGCCCCTGAAATACTGTGACTGGACTTTGGCTTCCTCATAGGTTGGGAGATCCTCGCTGTTCTGAAGTCGCGGGGAGAGCTGCTTCTCCATGATGCTGTTGTCCACCTGTATCTCCTGGCCCTGGGGCTCCTGACGGGCAGCATGAGTCACGAGCTGGTGGTCCTGGGAGCTCAGCCCTTCGTTCTGAGATGCTGGACTCCCAGTGCTGTTGAAAGGGGGGGCATTTCCTGTGGCTTGCTGGTGTAAGGCAAGAAGGTTACGGTTGTCATTTGGGTTTCCGTATCTGAGCTGCTCCTGCAGCAGGCGCTGTAAAACTGTCGTAGCTGCTTGCTCTTCTGAATTCCTCATCTCAAACTGTGGTGCCTTTTGGGTGGAATGTAAAAGCTGCCCTTGACCTAAGGAAAGGAGACACGGTTATTAGCGCCTGAGTGGATCAAGCAAGAGACTTTAAGAGCAATGGCTTGAAATACAGAAGAAAAGCAGGTTAGATTACCAAAGGTTCCCATAACAATGGGGGTCATTAAGGCCCTTGACCTAAGAAGGACGTGCATGCCAGGGGGCAAAGCCTTGAAAGGTGATGAAAGGTGACTTGCAAGTTTATAGGAATATCAATCGACTGCAAGCTGTAGGGATGCATGCCGAATACCTCAGACAGCAAGGCTGCTTTCAGGCAGAAAGGAGACCTATAATTCACAGGATGATGGTAAAAATGCCTAAGACCTGTTTGCTTTACACTTAGGGCTACCAAGAGTGAAATACACTTCCCATATTTTCAGGCAGACAAGGATTAAAGGGTGAAATCAGCAATTTGTCAATTTTAAGAGAAAAATTAAAAAAAAAAAGAGAGAGAGAGGCCCATTGACATAGTATATGGTTCAAAGGAAGTAAAGAAATCTCTTAGCTTAGATAGTTTAAAGCAACCAATGAATACCTTGTTAGCCAGCAGGTTTTCAGAGTTATGAAATACCCACAGTGAGATCAGCACCTAGCTTCCCTGCTGCAGAAAACACTACGTACTGGTCCAAGCGAGGACTCCTGCTATACTTCCTGCTATACAAAGGCAACCAAATCCTCACACATCTAAATGTCGTCAGCTGAATGCATGCAAATGCAAGAGGAGGAAAAAGAGTTGTCTGATCTAAGGAACAGAAAAAGACCTCTGAGTGGCAGGAAAAAACACTGTGTACCAATGAGAGAAACACAAAGAGCCAATGTCAAGCACATCCTAAGTACAGATTAAGTCAGCAACCAATAGTGATTACACTTCACTCAGTCTTCAGTGGAGTCAGGAATTTGTCATGGAAACTCAAGCCATTGGCCTTGCATGAGTTGAAATATCCAAAATTAATGATACCTTTGAGATATTTAACTAAAAGCAGAGCTACTTCTGAGCTAGAACAGTTCAGAATAGAGCATGCTTTACTTGTTGGCTAAGCTGTGGCTCTGCCCTGACAGCAGAACGCACGTTGGTATTCTAGCACTTTATTTTGACACCTTTTTTCTGTATAACATTGTCCCTTAGCAAAAGGTAACTTCCTCCCAACAGTTTGTTCCGTGGTGGAACCAGGGATGGACTGCAGGAGTCGGGAGACCTGAAGGGTCTGCTTTGTTCTGCGTCTTCACAAGCACCCAGTTTCTTCCCTCAGGCCAGCCTACGGCAGGAGTCTACCCCGTAACAGGAGGCCTCGACACATCAGGCAGACAGAAACCTTCTGCAAACGTTAATGAAGAGGAAGTTAAAATCCACCTCATTCCAGGCTGCCTCACCAAACTAGGAATTCAGGCCCTGTTAACTGGCCTGGAACATTATTCTTCTGAAATCCTATTTGAAGTGGCACATACCTATTTCCTTCACTTTGACTTCCTTGGTAAGGAGGAGCAGTTCTGCCACATGGAGGGGACACACACAGCCTTCCTCCCGCAAGTCCAAAATCTCCACTCAGAGATGGCTTCAGTCTCCTCTTCAGTAGGCCAGATCACTTGATACTCTCCTCGCTTCCAAAATAATTCTGAGGAAAGCATTGAAAACACCATTTTAATCAGCAGATAAGACCCTAGAAATAATAAACCTTGGCCCATATTTCAGATTTTTCTTTTGTAGCTTCTTGTTTTCTCCCAGAGGCCAACAATTTTGATCCCTTTAGGATGAATGAACCCCCCTGTCCCTAGCAATCTACTCCAGCTGCTGCTTTAATCATGACAATTTCTGCTCCAAGATTAAATGTTGCCAAGTAATGCTCTGTCCCATCTGTGCCTCCAAGTGAAACAGTGATTAAAACCTGCTAATTCTTTCACTCCATTGTTTTATTTTTTGCTAAGAATGAAAGCTGCAGCACAGATGATGATACCCTGTGCTTACAGCTCCTTCTCCAGCGGTGCTGTATATTTCAAACTGTATCAGCAAAAATCCTTTGATGAAAGGTGATATGCTTTACAAACGTCAACAAATTATGCCTCAGAAATGACTGTGAGAATGATCAGTATACGAATATTAGCTTTATTTTACAGGCTGGGAAAGTGAGGGGAAGAAAAGGACGCTGACAAAGTATATGCCAGAAATATATTGCAGAGCACAGCTCTAATTCCCAAAACATTCTTTAATTACATTACTTTTCCCTTTCAGAATACAAAGCACTAAAGAAACTTTAACCATTGAGGGGAGAGTCAGGAGAACATAGAAAAATGTGTATTTAGGTGTGTTACTCAAGAGGCAGTTACATCTACTACTGAAGGTATCCTAAAGAAAAAGGCAAGTGACGCAAAAGGAGTGGAACATACTTGTGCGTTCGGTGTGCTTATACTTTAAGGGCAGGCAATTAAAACAGAACTAGTGAAATTAAAAATATTAATTGAGATGTATAATTTAACTTCCTTTCCTGGATTGTTGCAAAAAATAAAGTGAACACATGTAGTGAAGGAATGCAGACGTGGATACTTCTGTCTCTGTCTTATTATGGCACACATCCACACCCAACAAAAATTATCTCAGATCTGCAAGTTAAATACTTGAGGTGTCAACAGCAATTTCAAGGCACATGAACAATATCTAACTAGGGAACAAGGCTGTGTTGTGTGGTATGGTACTTCAAGATGGTGGTTGAAAAAAAACATCTAATGTCAAATTCTTAACTGGTGACTTAGCTTGAGAGGGATATATTGAAAACAGCTGCCAGCAAATATGCAGTAAAGAACCTTTAAACCAGGCATTAAGATAGCAGATAACTAGAGCAATTTCTAGCCTCTTTTCCCAGTGTTGCACAACAGAAGTTAAGGATTCCTTGTCCCCCTCATACCAGTATCATCACTGACTCTTCTTTTTTTTTTTTTTTTAAAACAAAGTTGCCCTAAGCAACCCTTTCTATTAGAGCATAAAAAGGCTTTTATTATGCAATATGATGCTGCCTTTCCACCCAAAGATTTCTTTTGTCTCAACTGGAAAAATCTAAGGGGGGGTGTGTTTATTTTTTTTAATACAAAGATACAACCCAGCTTGAGATTCTGCCTCTCTGCCTTAAAGATTTTCTCAACAGACAAATTCAATCTGTGCATGTTTAACTCCTTCAAACGTCCAAGGAAGTAATTCTGTATGCAACCATTTCACACACAGAGTTTCACTTCACAGCAATACAAGCTTATTCTGCTGATCCGATCAAGGGAGGGCACAGTTCACACTGAAAGTATTTGCTGGAACTGAATACTACTAATTTTAGTGTGGATGTAAACTAGGAATCAGCCTGGAAATCCAAAACAAAAGGTGGACTGAGATACAATATGAAGATATTCTGGCCAACAAATCCACTTTCTTTAAATACCAACTGTCAGCATTAAGCCTATTTTTTCCAGTTTTATCCCATTATTTTTAATTAACAAAGAAAATCTTGCGCAACTAATTTGGGTGGCAGCATTCCTGGAATCTGCTTTCTGACTGAGCTGGAAACCCATGGCAGAACCAGTAAGTTCACTTTTTTATGTAATGAAACAAAAAAACGAACAGTACATTGGTACTGAAGCCCATGTGTTATTTATTTGGACACCAAATTCTGTGTTAGGCTCTTCCAGCAATTTCAGTTTTCAGTGTGCCAAAGATGGAAACTAGTGAGGTGCACTGGAAAAGTTGTCATGACAGAGCTGGAAGGAAATTGGAACAGGTTCTGTAGACATTTTAAACAGACATATTTGGGGGTTTAGCCTCAATCTGTTACGATGGATAGGGCTAAATTCAGACTACCAACAACTCTGCAAAACTGTACTGGCTTATGGAACTGGATGGTGCACCCTTCATAACCACAAAGCCTAGGAACACCTTGCTTTTCAAGTGGAAAATTCAGTTTTAGGCCAATTCTGTCCCAAGGAACCACTGTGAGGTAAATTTCCCAGGCTGAACCAATTTCGTGATTTGTTTCTGAGCATTATAGCTCTATCATCTTACTACCTTATTTTAACTTCTAGTCTGAAATTATTCATGGTAACTTTGTATCTGTATGTTCTTGAGCAAAACATCAGAGTCTAGAACTGGTAGGACTAACACAGGAATTGCAAATAGTGTTGCACATAACCATGCTGAGATCAAGAATGGGCATAAAAAAGGAGGTAGCGTAGGTACTATTTAAGGAAGAAAAGACCCATGTTTGCAGGGCATTGTGTAAAAACTCAGTAGCTGAGGCTTCTGTCTTAAACATCATGTAATTATGCACAGGAACCTTGCCAGTCCCTCGTGAGGAAGAAAGATTAATGAAGAATTTAAAATGATAATACTGCCAGGCTGTAAGGAACCAAAGCAGCACATTTCTGTACAGCATGCAAATATTCTTCAGCATTATAAAAATAAACAAGCTTAGACAAGTGAGCTACTCACCACTGTTTGATGAGTGGCTATAATGCTATAGCTCAATTAACCTGCATGGAGCAATAATAACCTCACAAGCGAAGAGAAGCATCTTTCTTTAGCTTGTGAAACTAAGAGGAATGCAAGAGTCCCTGTGAGGACAGCCTGTACATACTTGCCCAGAATTACTGCTTAGCCAAGAAGCTAATTAGCTTACGCATCAGGTGGGACGGGAACAGGTTCACCACCTCAAAAGGGCTGGAGTACAGTTAAGCACTTTCAGTTTTACTACTAAATTTTGTGTCACTCATACACAAAACAATCCAGTGACAGTGTCACACTTCAAACTCAAGCAGTAAATTTTGCTAAGTAATTCTGCATTTTTCTTAAAAGATGTGCATGTGATACTGCTCATCCTGGTTGGCAACAGGTGATGGGATGCTATCAGTTAGATGAAGTCTTGGGTTGTTTTTTTAGGTGCAGAGTTATCTTCAGACATACCTGCACACTGTAATAGAGGAGGGGAACACAAAACAGAGATAGCATAGAAAGGACTGGCTGTGAAGTCCCGGGGCAATCGCAGAGACCAGCTCACACGCTGAGTCACTCACTGTTTAATAGAAATATGCCTTTGCTACACGGCCTACGCAAAACCCATCAGGCTGATTGCCAGATCCTGCAAAATTCGCTTAACGTGAATGTCTATAAGACCACTGGAAACATGGCTATTCTGCACACACACTCACTTTGAAGTGGCTAGGAGCACCAGACTCGCAAGGGTGAGGTCCAAAATTATTTAATGAATAGTGCAGGTTATCACTGAATGCTCGTCGTTTCATTTCAGCCCTTCCCAAGGAGGAGGAAGGGAGAGAATACACACTAGGATAGTCCTTGAGAATTAAGGTTCCCAACGTCTGGCGCCAACACCCAAACCGGCAAGGCGGCACACAACAAATCCCGGCGTGGTGATAACATTTTAGCACCTGCTCCTAACCAAAAGTGGGTTTCAGACTCCAACCATAAACACTTCCCCAGCTTTCATTCAACCATCCCGTCCCTGCTTGCCTAGATCTGCTGACTGTGGCTCAGGTGATCTTGGAGGGTGGCACCGAGCAGGTGCATGGAGCAGTGCCAACATTACTCATCTTCATGCCAGAAGGACAGAGTCACTGGGCAAACAAGAAAAACTTCCTTCTTTTAACTAAAAACAAGAACAATGTCACCCGGAGGGGTGCAAATAATATGCATACCCATTATATTAGATCATCGGGCAATTATAGCGAGAGGCCACCAGAACACCCGAAGATTGATCACTGTTCTAACAACTCTCCGGGCCAACCCGAGTCCACCTTCAGCAAGGACTAGACTGCCTCGCCGAGAGCCACTAACCATTCTCCTCAAACGCTCATGGTTTTGGGATTTGGCCACAGAACGGCACAAGAAAGCCTGGCAGGCCTGAAGAAAAAGCAGCAAGTCATTTGGTCTGGCTTGAGATAAATAAGACACCAACATAGGAAGACCCCCTCTAAATAACATCTCTAAGGAAAAAACTGAAAAGACCTTACTTGACCTTTGAATTACTGCTCCCTCACTATAAAGTATCAATTTCTTCACAGGGAAGTACCTATAATCTTCACCAACATAATTTAGGTTTTATATTACAAAGGGGAAAAAAAAAAAAGAAGAATAAACACTTACAGAGCCTGGTATAAATAGGAATGCTTCATGGCTTTTAAGCATTTTGATAAGAATGCGATGGAATTTCAAGTTCCTCCATAAAATTTCAAAAGTCAGACGGGCAGGAGGATTTATTCTGAATATACTGGTCTAACTGCAAAAACAGTCTAGGTATATTCATCCAGCTGTTTTTACTGGGACTATTTCTACGTGAATACGTCACGCCATTCCATTACTTAAACTGTTACGCAGCACTACCAAGCACTACTCACACATCTGCAGCGAGACGACCCTTTAGTGGCATGTACTGCAATTTCTGCATATTTAATGAAACACTAACTCCAGCACAGGCGACGGGGGCTCTGCTACTAACTTGATAAAGGCCAAGATCTCACCTTTTAGATGTCTTCTTGATAAAACCAGATCAAGCTCACACAGGTTTAGTCACATCAGGTCTCATTTCAGAGGACTGCCTCCCAGAGCATACTGAGCAAGATTCATCTGCTTCGAACTTCACAGATTTCCAGTAATTATCCTTGTAAAATTGGGGAATTGTTGTAAACCCAAGCCGCAATTTTAATTCAACATCAAGTTTTGTTTTGTCTTTTAAGAATGCTCCACTTCTTGCTGCTGCTAGCACTCAGGCAGAGCCCTGCTTCTGTCGTCAGCAGCCCCTGTCCCACAACTATCCCAAGTATGCCTCAGCACCATTTTCATTGCATTGTGTGGTTTCTCCATTCCTTCACTGATTTAGTCCAGGCCTCTCCTCGGAGCTCTCAGATAATGAAAACCATGTGAGAGTAAAATGTAATCTTCAAACACGCAAACTAGTTTCATGTGCATTATCAGAAGGGAGCAAAACGTTGACAGTGCATCATTTGTCCCTACAGATAGGATCAGGCTGTTTTAATTGCTGGTGAGATAAAAAAAGATTAGAATCACCATCCACATTAAAAATCAAGTCAAAATTTTAACCTAAAAGCTTAAGTCCTGAAAACAATGGAAATACACTTCCCAAACAGATATGTCCGTTTTATGCTACCTTAAGGTAGTTTTTCCTCATATGTCAATCATGACATTCTGAAAATTTGTATCCTGAGTTGACACAAACAAAAACCGCAGGTGGAGAAGGGTGTAGAGAAGAAAACAATCACTACGGCCTAACTTTAACATGGAATTTTCTGGCTTTTTCTAGCATTACCACAATTTAAACTATTTTAAGCCTCCATATGGAGGAGCTCTTCTGATTTCACAAAGCAGTTACAGAATTTAACGGGACTAGTCACAGAATACAGAAAGCAAGCAGGCATGGGCCCTCCTTTTTTCAAAGGGCTGCTTTTTTTTTTCCTTTATAAAAAGACACAGTTAAAATACAGCTAGTTTATCAGTTGTCAGTCAGCCTAACAGAGCTGACAATGCTTATTCTGAGATGCTGTGGCTCAAGGAAGGGAACAAACCTAATGCAGTACTGGGACAACGCAATATCACGAAGCAAGCCCATTTTGTTACCTCAATGGGTAGCATGGGTTAAAAAGGTGGATCTGCATTTTTTTTTTTAAAGTAAAACCCAACAGAAGATCCAGACCACCAAATCTTTAGAAAGCAAGGATGTTATAAAAGTGGTTTTGGTGTTGTTCTTTTATCATAACCACCTGGGTTTTTCATGTGCACCTTGTAAAAACCTTTAATTACTTGTAAGATGATTAATTATGCCTCACCACCACACTGGGAGGAAGATATTACTACGTTCGTTTTAGCGCAGCGTTGATTGGCTAAGTCCTGGCCTACACGTATGTTTTTGTTGCCACAACTATGTCACTCAGGGAATTGATTTCTTTCAATGTAGCTATTCCAGCAACCACTCTAAAGCAGATGCAGTTACACTAGGAAATAATTGTTTCTGGGTGTATTACTTAGGAAACCTTGTGTAAACCATACCAGCAAAACTTCTTCCTTGCTAATATAAACTTCATCACTACTAGAAAGATTTTCCATAATAACTGGAGCAGCAAGTATTTTAAGCATAGATCCTGCCTAAATGGTTTTGATCGAGGATGTAGGCATCCCAGAACTTGTGCAAGCAGAAGGCAGGGGAACTTTCTGAGTATTTTCTACAGCTGGAGAAGATACTTCTGCAAGGTATCCCTAGCAGCTGCAGACACAAAAAGTTAGAGCTGCACAATATTCCTCTAACGAAGGAAATCTGCATGTTCATGTTTTGATGGTGCAGTGTCAGCAACTACTAACACACCACGATCTTATGCCACTTAAGCACTGGGATGTGCTAAAACGAACTTCACTCAACACGCAGAAACCACAGGTAACACATTGCTCCTTAAGCACAAATCCAAAATAATTAACCTTGCCCCAGCTCTCCCTGAGCTGCAGTCAATGCCAGCAGTGCTTGCAGCAGGAAACGCATTGAGCTCTCCACTGCCTAAGGAACAGGGAAGGGATGTGACTGCTCGGGCCTCACTCAGGCTGGAAAACCTGTTATCCTGTGTTTCACGAGGCAACACATGGCTGAAGTGCTCCCTCAGAACCCACAGGCACCATCTTGGGCCCTGGTCTCCATTTCAGCCTTTTGAGGTTGCTCCACGGAAACATCCCTTCAAAATGCCATCTGAGCAGTTTGGGATGGGGCCAGTGGCCTTCCATAGAAATTTTCTCTTGCCATCCCCACTTCCCCAAATCAGAAATGCACTGGTCTTTCACCAGGTGGTAAATCCACTCTTCCCCCATGGGTGCTAAGATTTTTTTTATTATTTTTTCTTTTTTTAAACAAGATCCAAGTGCTCCACACCTGATCCCAACTCAGCAACAGCAAAAGCTGAGTTTTTTTCACATAACTTTGGAGTACTATTTTCTGCCTGCTCTCTACGGTTCCCTGATCTTACCCAAAGGGAGGGTGGAATAGGCTATATAACTGCTCTCAGTCTCTTCAACCTTTATCATTTTGCAGTAAAAGGTGTTTCAAATTTGTTTTTACCTAATACGAATATCAGCATTCAGTTGTGATGATTTCAGTAAACTACAGACTACCCATTCCTTGCGGAGCTCTGCATGCTATCTTACACTGTTTTTATGTTCTGTGTCTCCAGAAATATGGAGGAGGTTTCAGCTTTGTTTCTTTTCAAAAAGACAATGGGAAAACTAGGAAGATATGTTCTCCCACCCTGTTTTTCCCAAGCCCCACAATAAGACAGGCTAGCCCTAGTACGAAGCAATAAAATTTGTTTCAGCTGGACACAGAACCACCCAAATTAGAACAGCAGGAAAACTCCATCAAACCCTGAAGTGAACACAGTCACTGAAATGTGGAATTACTTTCCCAGAGGGTTACAGTAAATAATCCTAAGAGATTAAGTAATTCTTTTAAAAAACAAGTTGTGCAGAGACACAAAGCATTTTAAAGCAAACAAACATTACTGTGATACAACTCTTAGATAAGGTCTTACAAATGTTAATTAATTCAGTAAACAAAAACTTAAATTGGCTTAATTCATAGACATTCATATAAGAGAACTGCTCAACAACATCTTGGTCTACAATTAGACACTGTAAGTGCTTTGCTAATACAAATAATAGCAAGGCCTTTAGAAACCAATTTTATTAGATCAGTGAACTCCTTTATGTTTAAACAAAGTCTTGGTTCTATATTCTAACCAATACTGATGAACCTTACATAGTTCATCGGTAGTTATCAAGGAAAATGACCAAAGACCTCTCCAAACTGCCAAAGATTTTCAAATATTTAGTATTTAAAAAAATAAAAGGTTATTTTAAGCTTAGACACAACCAAACTAGACAACAGTCATTCTGAGAGAGGATGAGAAAAAAGCAACGAGCATGAATGGCAGTATTTATCTCTGAACCCCTTCTGCAGGACCAAGAATGCAGACTGCGTGCCAGTAAAATATGAGACGATTCAGCTATTAGAAACAGGAGAGAGCACTCACTTTCCCAGTGCCAGCCTAGCAATATGGGAGCTGCTCACAACAAAGCATGACACATCGAACAACGATCACGAAGGATGACCACAACTCGTGATCCCCAGGCGCTACAGGAGACTCCAACACATGTTCTTCCTTCACTTAAGCTAAGCACCTCACATAACCACTACTCCACTACGACATGATTTTAAGGCTTTGAGAACTCTGTTTCCACAGGCCTTTTTATTTTGTTCTCAGTTTTCTGTTTTGTTCACGACTTTTTCCTTTCCATTCCTATTCATTCACCTACTCCTATTCATTCACCTATTCATTCCTCATTCACCAATCTCCCACTTACATCAAATGTCTGGTTTGCCCTGAATGGCCATTTATACACAGGTAAGTTTCAAATATATTCTTAAAAAATTACATCCAAGTGTCTAGGTAAACACAAATTTCATAAACCCTGAAAAACTCCTTTCACTTACAGGCATAGTAGGCAAGTAAGAGAAATATCATATTGGATATTTAAAAATGAATTGCTCCTAGGAGCTCCTTTACATTATTATTCCCCAAAGTTGTTGAGATTTCTTTTTCTGTCTTGAAGATTACATTTCAAGGCTACTCTGGAGAGCCAAGTAATGTGCAAGATTTGGATATCTGATGACTTTAGAGTTCTCTATACAGTACAGTATTTTCACATGGATACAATTTCAGCATCAGATCTGGTCAAAGCATGAACCAAATACTTTTGCAAAAGCTGAAGGTATGGCCGTGGCGTGGAGGCTGCAGTATGCAATTCTTCCTGTGGCCAGCACTGCATTCCAGAGCTGTTCGGGAATACACTCTCTCCTGTCTAAAAGGGTTTAACAACCAAGAAGCTCCTGCAGCCAAACTGGACTCACAGGGCAGCTATGTGCCTGTTCTTTCATAAAGACAATGACTGAAAGCCTACAACATGATGATGCCATATACGGGGCACATACAGAAAGAAGATCAGGCACAAGAGGTAAACAAAAAGTCTAATCTAGAAAGAAGCTGCTCATCAGAAAGTAAGACAAGCAAAGAATTCCTGAAAGCAGAAAATGAGCTTACAGAAATCGGTTATGGACAATGGACTAAATCATTTTGACAAATCCTCTAGTGCTTCCTGAAACTTTATAACCCCAGCAATAGGCAATGTGGAACACTTCTATGAAGAACCAAGAGATCCAAGTCCTCTCTTGTATTTCAGTGGATAGAAGAGGAGAAAGAGAGCCTTCAACCTCATTGCCAATCACCAAGAATGGCTGCTCTCACACTATTATAAACATTTGGTCTCCATGGAAGGGGGATACCTAGCAGCAAACATTGGCAACCAAGAACATTCCACTCCCACTATATCGTCCACAACAGCAAGGAGGAAAAAATTCCATAAGGCTGTTTCGATTAGGAAACCTTTGAGAAGACTTCTTCAAAAGTATATGTCTGAAAATACCTTGAAATACGGGAATGTGCAACAACAGTCAGATGGGGGAAAACAGGCATCTTACTTTATTCTGAAAGCATTTACACTTCGACCCAAAGTGGGGACATCTAATAATCCAAGAACCTTTTGCCAAGAACAAGGTCATAGTTTTCTTTTTAATTCAGAACAGAACCTAACATATACCATATTCTGCACTGAATGGAGAATCTCATAATTTACAGGTGCTTGGAGCCAGGTTTTAGTTTAATACAAACTCTTAACATGTAAGAACTTTCTTGTATTGGCCTTTGTCTTTCCGTCGGGTTACAGTTCTGCAGCTCTTTAAAAGCTGTCAGTAAGAATGAAGCAAGAACTGCAAAACAGAGTTCTGCCCCAAGAGAGGCATGAACAGATAAATTCATTCACAGCTAGAAGCGTTTATACTTTAACATACACTTGGCCTGTTGATAATTCTAGAATTAAAGACTTATCTCTGCATATACATTAATACAGCAACAACCTAAACCTACATCAGATTTTGCTCCACGTTAAGAAAACAAAGTTTTTACCGAGCTGAAATTTTACTTCAGCTGTTCATTCATTGTAGTGACAGTGAGCCCCAGCCATGGACCAAGACATCGTTGTGCTGGGTGCTATACAGAGTTAAACGGTGCAAGTTGTTCCGTCAAAAAACTACCACTACCACCCCCCCCAAAAAAAAAAAAAAAAATCATATTACACTCAACTGGAGACAAAAAGAAGGGATAGAAGAGGGGAGAAGTGCTTATGTTGTGAGAACCTGGGGGTTGCAAATTCTCAATTTCACTGCCATGGTTAGGAAAACGTGGCAGTAAAACAATGCAACCTTATTTCTAAATAAACAAAAAGATTGGTCAGTCTGCTGATGAAAGACAGGATAAAGAGAACAACAGAACTATTAAATTATCTACACTTCTGGGATTCTTGCTATTCTTTTGCAAAGTGAATGGTTTATGCTAATCAGGATGCATCTGAAATACATCATTCAAGCTTTCTTGTACAAATATAGTTCTTATTTATCCAGAAAGATCCCCACCAGCTGGCAATGTTTGCATACAATGTTAAACCCAACTTCAAGAGCCCATGCATTATGAGTCATTTTACACTTAAAAACATTAGTTCTCTTAGCTGTTCTTGAAGACGGTGTATCCCATGAGAAAAATTTTAGTGGAATTCAACAATAATACACTATGTTACTGTCCTACTTTCTCTAGCACAAAGAAGTTACAAGTTTTCCATTGTTTGGTGTTTTTTTTTCTCCTAACTGTGTTTTGCCTACAGAACATCTTTGGAGAAAGGACAAAAGGATTTGCACCAATCCCTTCTATATGAATCAAATATTTATGCTATACCCTCTTCAAGCACTTTCATCTAGTAACCCATGGAATGTGATCTCCTGACCTTAACACTCAAGCACGTCTAAATCATCCGCCCTTTGAGCTGTATTACAGACTACAGAGAATTTTTATACATTTGTATTACAGGCATATGAAAACCTTGTGGCCCAGCCGTGGCATTCTGTGCTACAAAGCATACGTCAGTCCAAAGTCGCTCAAGCATGCTTCAGGAAAGAGCAATACTTCGATTCTCCCACGTTTATGGCACAATCTGATGCCGTGTGTCACCATAAATAGGTAGAATGATGAACCATGCTATCAGTATATTCACCAGCCATCACAATTTAAATACGTGTCATGCGAAACAATACCAAAATTATGAGGTGCCAGCACAACTGCAATCCCATGTCCCGCTATATGGCCCATTCTGCCTACTCCGCACCGCCCAGCTTCCTTTCTGCCTCCAGCCTCCTCCCCAGGACAGGCAGTGCCACCTGCAAAACATCTCCAGAATCAGAAAGACAATGAGCCTGGGGGAAGACCAGGCACCCCTTTCCCTCCTCCTGGAAATCCTACCCTTTCCTCAAGGAAGCGCTAGAGCAGAAACAAATCATTCTGTGTTCGTGGCTCCCAGGAATGTTTTAATGACAGGAGTTATGTTGCAAATAAGTGTCCTGGAGAAAAAGAGAGGGAGACCAAGTGCTCCAGATGAACCTGCAACATCAACTATGGGACAAATTTTTCTGCAGTCAGCTCATGACCCTGCTCCTAGGAGGAGCAGTCACTGAGGTAACCCTGGTGAAAGTCTGACACAAAGATTTAACAGGGTCATGGTCTTGACGGTAGGGTTCATGTTTTTATACCAGCCCTGAAAAACTGACATGATGCTGCCCATCACTCACACAGGAGCAGCACAAGGGCATAGGACAAGCTCAAGAAGATGGTTCTTGTGTTCCCACCCTGATTTGGCAGAAAGGCTCAGTCCCCAGAAAAAGTCAAGGGTAGCAGAAAAAAGCGAGACAGCAGCCAAAACCTATGCTATGTCCTCTCGCCCAAGATGGATCCTGGTCAGTCACCTGCCCCAGTCCCCTCGCAAGGTGCCCCGCTGGCTGTTGCACCTCAGCAGAGACTGAGGCGCCCTTAGTTCTCTGAGGGTCCATCAGCTCAGAGCACGCTGGCTTGCTGCCCCTCTCTAAGGCAGGAACGGGACACCTTTTCCACTTTTCTTCCCCCAGAAATCCCTCCAGGGCAGAGGAAGGGGAGGGGGGGGGAAGAGGAACAGGGACCACAACAGACCAATATTTAGCATTTCCTGTATCATCTACAGGAAAAACCCACGCAGGGGGGAAGAGCACTATGTCAAGGCTGGTTTCACCACATAAACAGCCAGATCCTCCCGCTGGGGGATGCTGTGTGTTTCCACAGGGAACAATATAATCCTCCCTGCAAAGACGAGTCCTACTACCAGCCACACGTAATTCCACAGGTTCTTCCCTTGCACAAAAGACTGGTAGCGATGAAACTCTGGCCATGGGGGAGCGGGTATGTGGGTACAGAGCTGGGGGAGAAGGAAAATTAGAAGTTCACAGCAGTATTATCACTTGTGAAACAGCACACATTCAGCACTTGGCCCCTTGAGAAAGGAGTATGCTACAAAATATGTTTCCCTGCACAGAGACTGGGCCTCCATCCAGTTATTATATGCACATGTCCCTGCTGCGTTTTCAGTCTTACTTTAAAAAAAAAATCTCAAAACAAAGAAAACATATCCTCATACTCACTGTACAGTGCCAAGATGTTCAATAATCTGTTAAGGCGTGTTAATTATGGGTTCAATACTTTTACACCTTGTGACACAGTAGTAAAGCACTTAATGTAAAATAAATTCCAGTGTGAAACAAGAACTCTCAACCGATTGTGGAAGCCCTGTTTGCACACGTGCATACGTAAACGCACATACATGGTTCTCTGTGAAGCATGACGAGCAAAGACAATCTTGACACGTGGATTACAAGCACAATGACCGCGATTATTTTCTCAAAAGAGCACCACAAGAAACGCAGCTGCTTTCAAACACAGCCTGATGCAAACCCACTTCAGCGACTTCCACAGAATCTTACTTTATCCAATTACACATGAGTACGTCACTATTAATTTTGGCTATTTACTGCCAGTGGTGAAATGGGCAGACAAGTGTATTTTTTTTGCAAGAATTTTGCAAGATTAAGAGTAATCTTTACAGGAAAGAGAAGTGATGGGCAAAAGCTGACAGAGAAGAGAGCCAGTCTAACTCCCAGGTTTAGGCTGCAAGAATGAATGCCGAGTCCCTTGCGCCATGAGCACGTCTCTTACCTACTGATCTGCTGAAGACAAAAGGGTTTTCTTCTTTTCAGAAACTGGACACTTGTAGCTCGTTGGGTCAGTCACACAAAGCTTCCCTGCTGCCAAAGGTATTTTTTTTCCCCTCGGGTTTTTGTTGTTGTTGTTTGGTTTTTTACCCCAGAGAGTAAAGGGCAGAACAGTGGATTCAGCAGGGGCAAAGGGTGGAATTCGAGACTCAACAGGCGAACTGCAGAGCTCTCTCTAAAAGATGTTGTACTTCAAGGCGCTTTCACTTGCAAATCCTTCTTCATCCTCAGTGTCAATAAAACTGGAAAGGGGGGAGTAAACTTTTTTAACTGCAGAAATAAACCGGACTCCACAGAAAGGGGAACGCGATATCAACTGGATTTGTGGCTCCACTTTTTCTTTTATTAAAAATAAATATACTTTCAGACAGGCAATCAAGATAGATTGGTAAAAAATCCAACACAGTCAGACCGGACCTGCCCGCAGTCCTTGGAAGGAGGATAGCGGTATCTCAAGAACGGCAGAATAAACAAGAAGAAGGGAAGGTCTGCGTCCCGGTGGAGGTGGCCCGGCGCAGGCTCCGCTGTCAGTGGCAGCGCCCGCGGTCCCGGCAGGGAAGGGCGGCCCGCAGCATCGCGGCCGGGGGAGGCTGCTCTGCCCTGCTCCGCTCCGCGCCTCCTTCTCCGCGGTTACCTGTGCGCAGCGGGGCGAGGCGAAGCGAGCACGGAGGAGCGGCAGGGCCGGACGCGGGGCTGGGGCGGCAGCGTCCCCCGGCACACACTCCCCGCGGCAGCAGGCTCACACCGGCAGGGCAGAGCAGGATAGAGCAGCGCAGGGCAGGGCCAGGCCGGGCCGGGCAGCTCCGCTCCCTCCTCCGCCTCCTTCCGCCTCGCTCTGCGGCGCGGGCGCCCCGCGGGACGGCGCTCCGCCAGGGCGGGCAGGAAGCGCCCCACCGCCCCTGCCCGGGGACCGCCCCCGCCCGGGGACCGCCCCCGCCCC
>VYZW01043630.1:75575-87312 GCA_013401315.1 Balaeniceps rex | reverse complement strand
GCCCCGCCTCCGCCCCGCCCCGCTGCCGGGGCTGCCCCGGCCGCTATTGTGTGCGGAGCGGCGGCGGGGGAGCCGGTCCCGTCCCGGGAGAGCAGCGCTCGCCGCACCCCGCGGGAGCCGGCGCCTTCGCAGAACCCCCGCAGGAGCGAGCTCCGGGCGGCCGCTGTGCGCAGCCCGTGCCCTTGGGAAGCGGCGGAGCTCCGCGGGCACGGCCCCGGCCTCGCCTGGCCGGGGAGCGCATCCCGCTGTACTGCCCAGCGGCACTCGCCCGAGCCGGCCTGCCCAGCAGGCGCCGAGGAGCTCCGGCCGTGCTGCCCGTTCATGGGCCCGTGAGTGCCTGGGGCAGATCTGCCCCGCAGCACGGAGGGCTGTAAGGACTTCATGTGACAAGTCACTTGGCCACCTGCAGAAGCGCTCACAGGAGTTAGCCCCAAGGTCTCAAAACCATTCTGCTAAGTCAGTGGAGTTAAATGGGTTTATACCAATGTACACCAGCCAAGGATCTGACTCACCCACTTTTTGCTGGCCAAATGCTGAAAATAATTGGAAGCGTGGCAAGAACTGATCATGACTAACTGCATATAAGCAGGATATTGAAGGAGTTCCCTGTATATAATGTTCTGCTTAAAGCTAAAATATACATCACGTAGTCTTCCAAGGCTCAGTCTGTCTTAACAGTAAACATCCACGGACCTCTACTACTCTGCCCCAGCTGGATCTGACAGTTGGTGTAGAAAGAGGAGATGGAAGAGACTTCAGTATTTTCCCCAAATGCAATCACGATTTTGCTGTGTTTCATCATTTTACCACATGATAAAAGCTGGTAGCCACATTCAGAAGTGGTTTTTGTTTGAAGGCTTTAGCGCCTGGAACCACACTGTAAAATTTCAACTTAAATAGTTTGGCTTTAAACATGTGACAACCTTTAAAGAAAAGCATGAACATATCACCTTTGTGCGTGTCTCCCCATTCAAAAGAAGGCCAGTAAAAGGATCCCAAAATGTTGATAAAAAGAAAGGCTTAAGCCAGTCTCCCTGTTTTGGAAGATCTAACACCACTGGGTAATGGCAATAACGTGGTCATCTCTGCAGTGGTCCCAACCTCTGTATCAGAGAGGCAAAGCTCTTGTTCCGAAATGGGGCAAGCAACTCTAATTTCTCCTAGCCTGATGCCTGTAATCAGGGCAAATCCCCAGTCTAAACAATGCCCCAGATAACAAACTGGTCCTTCAGTAGGGACATATTTGTGTACAAACAATGGTACCTTGCCTGTCACAATCCACCTCCTCCTCTGGTTTTTGCATACAATGCACACGAATCCTCCCCCTGTGAGGTCACTCCTGTCCGTGAACTCCGAGTGACAGCTTCTACTTGTCTCCCAGCTCCTGCTCACTAACTCGTAATTTCAAGAAAGAGCAAAACAAAAAAATGAGAGAAGCTGTCACAGTGTGTCCACAGCTGACTTGATACACTAAGGCCTGACCATGCAAATATTAAGCCCATTAAGTAGTCACAGTTTGGTAAAGTTTGGCTGTAAGATGACACCAGTTTCCAGAAGTACTAAATGTGCAAAAACTGGCCACATGTCAAATCCTTGCACTGTGAAACTTGGCCTACTGGAAGTTCATTAGCGCTCTTCGTGTGAGAAGAGATAACATGATTCAGCCATTTAGTTTTTAATTGCTCCAAGCAAACGAATCCTTTCCGACATTCCCAACTCTTAACATTGAAAAGAAAGATCTGGAAAAAAATTCCAGAAGTCAAATTTCAGAAATCCCAAATGCAGCATATATAAACATCTATTTTTTCCCTCGTAACTGACATTCATTCACTGGAACATTTCAGTGGAACAAATGTAGGAACACATGTAAACAGCTCATTAACATCCCATAACCTTACAGTTTGCAAATGCAAAAAAAGACAATGCAGAACAAGCTAATGAAGCACATATTTGCTAGATGCTGTGGGGTGGAATTGTAAGGGAAATATATAGCCTCAGTGAGTTAGAGTTATAAACTATGCTTCAATCACACATCCTGTCTCCCTCCCACATGCTAAAAGAAAATAGTGGGGAGTAAAGAGAGAAGGTAGAGTCATCAGGAAAGTAAAAATATTGCTTAATGCAGACATTGAAAAGCAGCTAGCCTTGCCCGAGGCATATTAACCTCAACTCATCTGCCACTGTTTATTCTACAGGGCACTAGCACTGCTCATGTTTAACCCACACAACTGGAGATAACAGCTTTATCAGAACTGGAAAAGAAGGAAGATCCATGAAATCCACGTTCTCTTCCTTAAAACATTCTCCCCCTGCATCCTCCCTTCACCCAGCTCCCCGCCCAGCCTAGTCCTCAGGAGCTCCAGCACACATCTGAACGGCTGCCAGGGGAGGAAGCGAGCAGTTTCCATACACACATCACGCCACAATGTGGGAATTCAGGAAACAACACAAGAAAGGGGTTCCGAATAACTGTTCCAGCGTACTCGGGCCAATTTATGCAATCATACAAAGGTCACAGTAGATGTGTTAAAAAGCACAAAAGATAAATGCCACAACGGCAACTAGTTCAAAGTAGGAAAATAAATCTTGGGCTTACGAAGTGTTTGGATGACCTGGTATTGCTCCACCTACAATTTTTTTTAAGAGGTTGTCCTTCACATTCTTTAAAATTCCTCCATCTTAAAGTTCCTCCCTCCAGGAATCGCTGTAACTCTGCCGTCCTTTGTCCACAGCAGCTGGAGCTCAGGAAGCTGCTGATATTATCCCACATGTACAGAGAAAAATCACCGCTCAGCCCTGCGTCCATTCAGTGCAGCTGAGAAGGGTGTAAATTAATTTCCGTGGATCTCTGATCTCGGGCCAGTTTAACAGAGCTTTTCTTCTTGCACATAAAAATAAACTGTTAACAGTGCTCAGAAGTGCCATTTAGCTCTTGGGACCAGACAGTACATTCCTACCACCACCAAAGCGGGGGGGTTCTTTGTCTCGTCTGTACATCCGCTGTTAGGTGAAATAATGGCCCTACAGTAAACAAACAGCAATGCAAGCAATAGTAAAAAACGACTAAGAGGAGGAGATGAGGCCAAGTTTACTAGGTGAGAAGGAGCAAGGAATAGGTAATTCTGAGAAGGGAGATTACTTTATATTTCTTGCCATAGAAGCCAAATAGTCAGTTTGACAGATAGATCCATTGAAGAAAAGGAAGAAAATGAACAAATACATTAGAGGATACCAATCAAAACAAGATTAGAAGATTTCAAACCTGTGTAAGAATCACAAGAAATGTGTGGAGAAGGCACTGAGGTACAGGAAGGTGAAGTGGTTTGTCCAAAGTCATGCTGGGAGTTCAGTCTAGACTTGTAGAGTCTCAGAGCCACAGGCCACAGGACCTGCCTTGCTGCCTGCACGTCCGGTGAACTTGGACGTACAGCATTGCAGCTTTTGCTGCCATTTTACCACCAGGTTGGACAGCACCCAGGGCCTTCAGGGTGGCCATGGCCATTTTTAAGTTGTATTTAGAGGATTTGGTGTTGCTGCTATATCCAGCCCCAAGCTGTAACAAACTCTGAAAACCTCCCTCAGGTCCTGCCATTGGGTATGGCTGGAGACCAGCTACGATTTCTGAAGAGAAACAAGATCAACCTGATAGACATGAGATTGAGGCATGAATTATATGTAAAACCAGTTATCACGCACCAACAGGTGGTAATGACAGGTATTCACAGACCAACACCACCAGAAATTACTACCATGAAACCTGACATGCTTGGAATCACTAGAAAAATTCTACTTTTCAAAATACAAGAGCAGGAATAGTTATGCACTATGTGTTCCTCTGTCCTTCACTAAGTAATTGCTGTGTCTTTCTACACAAGTTTATTATTCTATATAATAAAACTTTAATGACCACATAACTTCTGGGAGGGAAGTAATTGCTACAGAGACTTTTAGGTAGCCAACTTCATGTCCTGTCTATATTGTGATTTACACTGTAACATGGCTCCTGCTCATCTAAGGTTTTGTATGCTACTGCATGTGAAGATTTTTAAAGTATGTCAGTCTGGATGGTACCTCTAATGGAGTGTAACTCAAGTTCAGCATGGTTCCTTGGGTGAAGAAAGGGCCTGCACAGGAAGGGGGAGAAAAGGAACAGCCTACCACAGTGAAACGGAGTATAGAGGTCAGCAGTGATGTGTCATCCATGAGTTGATTGATCAGGTACCACCTGTAAAGAGAATTATTCTAACTGCTGAACCTTGGCCCCTTTTTATGCAGAATTTCAGAAGCAAGCTGTGTAACCAGAGGAGTAATAAACAACTGCCAACTATGGAAAAACAAATTAAATGTTTCAGCTTTGCTCTAAACACATTCACATCCCACTCCCCTAGACTTAAATGTAGTTTTCGCAAAATAAGGACAGCAGGGCTAGTCTGGACAAAGGGATTTCCTTACAAGACACCGTTCTTCTCCCAAAGAAGGATCTGCAGTCTTTAACTGATGCCTATTGTACATTAACAACCTTGATGTATGAAAGTTGACCATCTCCGTCGTTTCTCTGCACTCTTGCCTCTCATGCCTCTTTAAAAAGAGTTTCTTCAAAATCTGCTGAAATGAATTAAAAGATTCCCTCAACTTCAATAGATTTGGATCAGTGAACTGTAGGAGTAAGGCATGGAGGCCCTGCACTTCAACGCAGTCTTTGTTTGCTCTTGAAGACTAAAGAATGTATGAAATCACAAGAGTGCGAGATGTACAGCAGGTTCTGCAGCAAAAAACAGATTTGATAATCCTGATATTTCAATGACCATAAAGATTAAGAGGGGAAAACCACAGCTGATTTGAAACCAAAAAGCCTAACCTCTTCAAAGTCTCCAGGATTTATAATGGTGCAACTGCATTGATAAATACCACGGGGACGGTGGAGAGGGGGTGTTTTTTAATTTAGAGCTTTTGCAACTCATTTTTAATATTGATGTCAGAATCAGACTCAGAACTGAGACATGAAAGAGGCCTAACGAAAAGTAATCTTTGGCTGGAAGCAACCTTCCATTGCTTGGGAAGGTTAAAAGTATGGTCTCAGTGAAACAATGAGCACCACATAGATGCTAGAGCTCTACTAATGGTAGGAGCAGGGCCATCTTCCCCCACTACATAGAAGCTGTACTGAATAGTAAACAGATTATTTTGAACATGAAATTAAAGAAGAGAAATTAAAGGAGAAATAATGTGATGCACAAAAAAGGTCAAATACATTGGAACAAAATATATAAAATTCTGTTAAATAATTGCTTTAAAAAGTGGCAATTATAATTTTTCTGAGCACATAGTTGCGGCTCCTAAAAACGATCTTTCTCCTGTAGTAAACTACAAGAAGATTGATAATTAGAGACAGCAAGATATCAAGTTACAGATAATTGATTAACATTTCATTTTCACAGGAATGAAAAACTAAAAATAGAATTATGGAACAAAGTCTGATTAGATTTTACAATCAATTTCAGAAGCAGCTGCCACATTCTGGAAGAGCACCAGCACTCTCTGCTGGTGATCTTTGTTCAATAGTTATGCAGAGGAAAAATGAGGAATGAAATTATGTTTTTGATATGGAATGCCATTTTTGTTTTAAATGGATGATTAATTAGATCCCTATCAATTTAGCAAACAGCACCTCTAGGAGCTAGTTATGTTTTTGGAAACAATACAGTCATTACTAAGAAGTATATTTACTATGGGCAATCATCATTCACTGGAATAAATGTCACTGTTGCAAATAAACATCTGATGTTTAATGCTTCTCTCTGCAGAAAGCTCTTCTGCTGTGCTGTAGCACAAAGACAAGCTGGTGTGAGAAGTTCCCATGATGCCAAATCCCTTGGCTCCACCCTGACTTTCCATCAATTTTAGAACGATGCCAAGAAAAACAGCTCTTCTTAAAAAAGTCTTAATATAGCACCAACATCTTCCCCTAAGGTAGTCACAGTGGAAATGCTACTATGTTTTAATCAAAGCAAACCTGCTCCCAGCCCTGCCTCTGTTACACCCTTTGCCAGGAAGCTGGAAAAGCTTTGACTCCCTCTCCTCAGCATGCACCCAAGCCTTGTCCACACCCCTCGTGCATTACTTTACCGCATCTGAGCCAGAGACTGCACAGGGACAAACAGATCAGGAGCGAAAAAATAAAAACAAAGCCAAGCACCCAAATGACAGCTGTCCCAGTTTCCAAACTATGCACAGATCAGGCATCAGTAAGAAGGGTTAAAGACTGGCAAATTGAATCCATGTGCAGCTCATGAAAGTGTGGGAAACAAAAGAGACAATGTGAGTTAAGGACAGAGTATTCATTAGCAAAGGGCTCAAGTTTCTTGGCTTTTGCTGGTCTGCTTTCCAATGGCCATTTTTCAAGGTAGCTTTTTGTTCTCTAGTTTTGAACATAGTCCTGGAAAGACATTATACTCTTAGCTAACGAACTAAAGCTCAGTACATGTTGAACTGCTTAAAATAATTTGTCTTTTTAATTCCCTGGGGGCAAGAGGGGAGAACAATGTCAGAGATGGGGTTTTTCTGCTGGGCTACAGCAGGCTTTGGATCAGAGCTTTATATGACATATCTCAGCCAAAGACCTCAGACACCTTTATAAATATTCACTTACACTATGGTATTAAATACTCACATAAAGAAATCCAATGCTTAAAAAAAAAAAAATACATGAGACTTCATAATGCAGCCCTATCACTTTGAGTCAGAGTAAAGCCATTACTGGAGAATGGCTGCCAAGCTCTGAGCCACTGCCCCAGCTCAGCTCTGCACTGCTGGGGCTGGACCTGCCATCCCTCCCTTTCAATGCCTGCAATCAGGAACTTGGTAAAGAGGATGGCTTCGAAGTATTCTGGATGCTGAAGAGATTCAGTTTACAGCAGTGACATGAGGTTGGAGAAAGGGGTCCCAGTCATTCGCAGGGAGAGGCCTGGGGTCTCCAGTTTTTCCACTTGAGGGGCGCAGTCAACCCTCATACTGGGTGGAGTGCACAGCCACGGCTGAATTAAACAATGTGGGAGCGTGAGCGATACCAGTGAGGGCCCAGTGCTCCCAAAGCCCTGTGGTAGGTCTATGCCCCTCCATCGCACGGGAGACATCCAGAGCAAGACTGCAAATCCCCTGGTGCCTAGGGCCAGTATTCTGAAAGCAGCTCCATGTCTGGTAGGACATAAATACCACCTTAGGATCTGCTTCATAAGGTCCCTACATATAAGCCGAGTCTTGAAAATCTGACCTTTGCTTCTTCAGAAAAATCTGAATTTTGGTAATCCTGGGGCTTAGAGGGGAACTGATTTGCTGCTCCATCAAAAAAAAGCTGCAATGAGGGTGGAGTTCTGGAAAAAGCAGTTAAAATAGCAGGTCAGAAATTGAAACCCAGGGTCTATTTCCCTGTTTCAGTCAGTAGGTATCTGTATATTAAGTGTAGCAAGATACACAGCATTTTACTTTGACTATTTTACTTTATGAAGTAAAAAATGGGAAGAACAGCTCCTGAAATTAAACAGCCAAGAGCCCTAAAAGGAACAAACAGTGGTAAAAAATAAGTAAATTTTAACATAGTCGTAAGTCAAAAGCAGAAATAATTGTTCTAATGCATTCTGTTCCTGACAAATCTCAAACTTCAGAAGAGCTTCACATCTGCAGAGTGTCCCACAGAACTTTTTAAGCATTCAGGGATCACTAACACTTGGCTGAGTGGGACGGAGTGACAGCCAAATGCCAAGCACAGTGTTCTAAAACACTGCATGAGGAACGGAGATTCCACCCTAAGGGATCAGAGCAAGTTTCCCGTTGTAGAAAAGGACAAAGGCTTCAAACCTGAAGTTTTCTACTTTCCAAGGAAGTTAATATTTTGGAGAAGACAGGACCCAGCAAGAGATCACTGATCTACAAGGAATGAGAAGACGCTAAAAGCCTTGAGAACTTGAGTAACTATAGGAAATTAACATGATTACTTTTTTTTAATATTATTAACTATACATGCCAGACTGCTCTTAAATATTCTCTTCCCACATTCATACCCACACCTTTACCTTCGTACCATACGAATTCCGTATTCAGCTCTGTCCCTTGATCATTAATGCAGACTCCTAAGCTTCAGACTTCAAAGAAATGCACGCGTAAGAGTCACAGGCACAGGACTGGAACAGCGTCAAAGCCTCCCTGTGCAGGAACCTCGATCTTCTGTTTGACTTCACTGTACAAATATCTCGTTCTATCAAGACTAGGAAATTCAATGATTTATGTAGGGCTTCCCACAGATTAAGTTAATAAGGGAACCCAACAGTGCCTCATCTCCTTCCGCCTTCCAAACCCTGGTAAATGAAAGGAAATGGGAATGTCTCCTGGGGTAAGGGAAAGACGTGAGCGCTCTACAAATGTGCAAGGGAAGAAACGAAAGGCTTCACTGTGTGGATATGCACTTCTCCAGGAACCCTCTTCCCTTCTCCTCCCTCCCGCAAGTGGCATATGATAATGTTCTTAGGGAAACTTGGTTCAATTGCAAAGCCTCACCCACACCACACCGATCGTCACCTAGAACAGCGGTGTTTTAGTTTTCTTCCTGCTTTTTCTTTCATATTTTTACTCCCTTTGTCCCTCCCCCCTTTCTTCTGTTCTCACCCTCACTCTTTCTGCTCCTTAAAACGTCCACATTCCCTGCTTCCTTATTTCTGTAGGTTCCCTTCTGTCATTTGTAGTACATTTCCAGTACCACCAGCATTACTCGGAGCTCCAGTCATGCCTTACCAGTCAAAGCTTCCAACATGAGACTGAATTACAGTTTAACACAATACAAATGAAGAAATTACGGCACAGATAGATCAAGATATAGGTCTCTCCAAGACCCTAAGGGACTTAGGGACTCATTTTAATGTAACTTGCAATCAACATCCCTTTGAGTTACATTTGAAAATTACACCAGCATTCCCTGGCCAAGATTAAGCCTCATCACAAGACAGTCAGAAAGGCAGTCTGGCCTTTTTCAGCTTTATTTGTAGCTGCTTGTGTATTGCCAACTTTCAAAGAAATTACCCAACACCAAACTAACGTAGGTGTAGTTTCTTTAGTAGTAAGAAAGCTGCTATAGGTCATCAGATTCAGGCATTTTCATCAACAAGATGGTCTACGCTTGCTCTGAGCTAAGTTAGATGTTACAATGGTAAAGTGTGAGAAGCTGTTGTAGATACACATGCTTTGAAGTGCCTTCATCAGCTTTATGATCCCTCATAAAACACTGGGCTAAAGTGATGGTACTGATGGTAGACGGTGTTACAGAGCAATGATTTACTTACTGAGAAGGTGAACTATAAAGCCAAACTCAGAAACTTCTCTGCCTAATGAGAACATAGCAATTAGGTCATCACTGAACACTGCGTAACCACAAATCGGAGCAAAAACATTCCCACAGAATAAGTAATATGTGACAGCAGGTATTTGGAATGAGAACAAGGATTTCATCCACGTAGCCCTACTGCTGAATTACATAGATACAAACAGCGGTCCTGAGATAGTCAGCTTCCAGTGCGGACATGTGGGTGTCAGGATACATAGACCCAGTTTAGCACTAGCAGTCTAGAGCCTAAACTCCCAAACATGAAAGTTCATGTCCAACTTTGATGAAATTTGCCAAGGTGTTCAGAGCAAGGTTTGGGGTCAGAATTCTATTTAGGTCATGTATGAACTGGATCCAGGCCACAACCTACTTGTATCTTCTGGACTCCAGTTTGAGCAATGCTTCTAATTTCCAATAACTATTTCTGCTACAAACCTAAATCAGTTCTACACCTAACCTTGCTCAGTTCAGGCTGTACATTTTCGTAAGCCTCCGAACACAAGACCTTTATTCAAGTGACAAGATAAGGGTCTTTAATAGGAGAACGCTCTCCAGACTGCTTTCGGTCACTGAAACTCCCTGACCCTCTCCCTCCCTTGGGTCCTGCACAGGCACGTGGAAGTACCTGCTGTTGGGGCAGACAGGTCAAGATTTGCAGGTTAATGGGATACCGTTCTGATCAGGGAGATTAGGTTACAAGGCCGTGCCTTTGAAAGCTGGCTACTTCAGTGTGGCACTTTGGTTTACGACTGGGGATTTCTTTTAATTAGATTGTACTCTTAATTATTTATGACCTATATTATCTGCAGAAGCTGCCCAAAACCTAAGCCTTAATAAGGATAATTGGAATAATCATATTTTTACCTCTTTTGTAAAGCACCTTGAGCCTTACTGATGAGAAATGCTAGGACAAGATTACATGCTTAATGAAAAATTATCATTAAAAAGTGGAATGAAAATGAAAAGTGAACTAATGGAATTTGCTATTTTATACTGCATTAGGGCTGAATTGAGGATCATTTATCAGAGGTGACACTCGGAAAATTTTAACCTGAAAATTCAATGGGGATCTTCTTTATGCATCTGACGACGGGAGATTCCAGGCAAGGATGCCAAGGGCCAGAGCCTGGGCCCAAATGTCATGAGAAGTCAGAACAGCCCCCCAGGAGCCTGCGCTGTGGAAGTGCTGGGCTATCCTACCGTATGCTGGCAATTGAGTCAGCTCTTGGGGCTATGTACAACATCAAGCAAAAGCAATGGGCGTTTAAGGTCACTCAAGTTCCTGTGTCCACCACAGCTCCTCCACACTAAAGATTTGGTCTTCCAGCCCTCACCTTCCTCAAAAAGTATCCTGGAATTGAGACAGACGGGATCTGTGCTTCTGCTTCAACCATGTGGAGACGTCACAGTGAATATTTATGGGCCTACCCGAATCAGTCTGCTAATGAAAGGCATTATCTTCTAACCTGAGGGAAGACCATGATGTAGTAGCAGGGATGGCTAAACCCAGAGCCTCAAGGGGCTGGTGGGATCCTCACTCTCTACCAGGCAAGGATGCAAACCCAAAGCTTTTAACTCTGTGGGGATTATCACCCACAGACAGGCATTTTGTTCTCTCAGAGATCAAAGCAAGAGGATTTGGAGTCACTTCTGCTTAATTCACAGTTTGGGCAGAGGCGGATGAGCTCCCATGGGTGTTTGGGACTGGCAGGGATGGGGACTCTGGAGAGAAGAGGAGGGCATAGCAGACACCATCTCTTGCAGCTGTGGCAGGGGCAGAGGCCCTGGACCTCCTCTGCAGCACTGCAGGTAGCAAAACATCCCCTTGCATTACCTAGACTTGAAAATTGACCTGGAAAGGGACAGGACAGCTCTGCTCTCTCCGTCGCACTGACTCCTCTGTCCCCACTACCACACACATCAAACAGTCCCCATTGCAAGCCCTCACAGCCTTTTACTCGCCTCGCCATGACGAGACTTCCCCGAGACCACCGGGGCTGCCTGTGGCGACCCCCAGATACCGGGACGTGGTCACAGCGTTTGCGGGCTGAGCCACAGAACTGCCCCACACCCGCCCACCTCGCCCGGGGAAGGAGGTGGTCTCCGTAAGGGCAGCGGAGAGACGTGGGAGCCCCTTCCCCGGGCTCTGAGGGACGACCCCCGCCGCGGGGAAGCCGCGGGGCCGTGCAGCCCCGGCCCGGGAGTTGCGAGGAGGGGGCAGCGCGGGGGGCGGGCCGGCATTTACCTCAGGCTGGAGGCGGTGGGCGCGGGCAGGAGCGGGGCGCCGAGGGAAGGGCCGGGGCCACCGCGGCCGTTAGGCGGGAGCCGGCGCCGCACGCCCCCGCCTCAGCAGCCCCTCCGGCGGGG
>VYZW01043630.1:58410-75394 GCA_013401315.1 Balaeniceps rex | reverse complement strand
CCAGCGCCTGCAAAGGCGGCCGGGAAGTGTAGTCCTCCCGCCCCGCCGCCCCCGCCTCACCGCCCGCCCGCCGGCGGGAGCTGCCGGCCCGCCTCGCTTGCCTCACCGCCCGAGTGCTGAGCGGGAGCACAACCCTCGCTGCGCGGCCCCCGGTCGGAAGGGAGCTGCCTCCGTAGGCTCCTTTAGGTTTCCACGTCGTGGCCGATGGAGGAGAGGTGCTCCGGGCGGGTGCTCCATGGAGGCCGCTCCTCTCCAGCAGGCCTGGGACACACAGGCACCTGGGGGCTAAAGGTGCAAAAATCCTCTGTGAAACACCATCTCTGGGCTGTGAGGCACACCGAGAAGGCAGGCGTCAAGGGGAACACACAGAAGAAGAGGGGACGGAGATGTTTGTCCTTCGCTCCAAGAGAGGGGGCTGCCTTCCCCACCGTCATGGCATCACTCACAAAATGGCCGCTGCCCACAGAGGCCCTATTCCTTGGAAAGGCAGAGCCGTAGCAGAAAGTTTTGACATTTTAGTGGTTACAAAGGTGCGTTTGCCACAGCTGGCCTCCTGGCCGGCCAGATCTGCAAATATTAAGGATGTCCTGGGGTCACTCTACCACATCAGGGCTGATGTCCCTGCACGTGGCCACAGAGTCACCAGTGCTACAGGGTGACCGCCATTTTAACTACTGAGTAACTTTGTCAAGTACCATTGATTGCATGTTTTACAACAATGGAAATGCTTTCTCTACCTCCTGTAGTTAACAGAAGATTGTAAATTATGCAGGGAGACACCAGTATGAGAGCTCATGTATTTCGGCCTAAGAGGAGCTTATTTTGTTGACAACAAAATTAAAGTCTTTCACATTGAAATTTTTATAATTTCAGCCGTGAGGATTTAAGCTCTTCACTTGTTATTTCACCTGGCTCTTATTACCAGCCCACTTACGTGCTAAATCCATTACCTTCATAACATCACAAGCTTTCTGCAACAGCTTTGTCCTCTCATGTCTTCCACAATGTTTCTAACTAGCAACGTTCCTTGCCCCAAAAACACTCTCAAGAAAAGCAATAAAAATGTAAAAGCAGAACTGTCAAAGATTCATATCTAGAAAAGTTGTCAGAACACATGCAAAAATAATCTAGGAAGACGGGTGTGACTCCAGAGGATGTAAAATCTAGCGAGAGAAGGAACCTTTAGATGCCTTAAGAATATTTTATCACTGCAATAGCCAGGTGCTAAAAAATATTAATAGGCAAAGCTTAAAAAAAAATCTGGAAACTCTGTCACTCAAGTAATCAGCTGCTGGTCATCAAGTGTACAGCTCCTGCCATCTCACATTGAGATGTTTCACCCATTTTTCTCTACAACCCATAAAGCTGAGTATCTCTCTGGCCTTGCTGTGCAAGGTTTGCTATGTTGAGCACACAGACCTGAACGCTGCATCAATTAAAAGAAGCCATGTGGAAACAAAAGGACATTTTGGAGATGTGAGTAGCAAGCACCCAAAGTCAGGTGGAAAAATGTTTTTAAGTGCAGACATCTGTGTTCACGGAGCATTACTACTCCTTGCCATATTTGATTACAGATAGCTTTGTTTTGTTGCTTTTGATGACGAGCGGAAAAAAACCCAGCAGAGGTAGCGGCCACACACCAACCTTTCACTGTAAACACTAAGAAAGGAGCTATGGAGGGAAAGTCTGTTATTGCTCCATGGGAATCCAGCAACACAGGGGTGTAAGAGTGACACTAAAATGGGCCGTGCTGTCACGAGGCCTTGTTTGCCAGAGCCAGACAAGCATGATCTGTTATAAAACATGGTGGAATGTTTGTTTTTGTAGTACTGGATTTCCAAAATCCATCGTCTTTTTGTGGCCGACAAGCTCACTCCTTTCTTTGCCTCGTTACTGCAGCTGTCGGAGGTCTGCACCCCTGCCTGGAAAACATGAGTAACAGCGAGAAAGCAATCCTAGCAAAAATCTGCATCATTCATGCGTAATCAGACAATGCTTGGGAGATTTACAAAGGAGGGAAGGAGGAGGAGAAAACCACAGCGCTGCAGTCATTTGCATTATTTCTAGTTTCTTTTCTTTGCAACAGACACTTTTGGCTTTAAAATGCAATGGGTATATATTCCATACGCAGCTTTATACACACTTCAGCGTTATTGGGTTTTAATTCGCATCCCACCGTGACCGAATAAAATTTGGCAAATAGGCTGAGTCTGTTTATAACACATGCTTTCATTTTGTTTTGGTAACATTATGTACATGCATACAAATTAACTTAAAAGCATACTCTGTGTTGTGGCTTACTGCTTATCTCAAAGATTCTCTCCATAGTTTGTCCTGGCTGCTTTATACTATTTAGGCCACGCAAAACCTCCTGGGAAGCACCCTAACAATACTGCTGGGAATTCACTAGGAATAAAACCAGGCAACTGCCACTTTACATCACTCACTTTTCTCTGATCCAGCAGGAAGATACACGAGCAGTTCAGCTGGAGCACTGCATCATCTTACAGTTCTTACGAGCAGAGCTGTGACTGCTAACATAATCCAGAACACACTTTTGGATGCTCAGAAGCCAGTCTGACTTTGGAGTAGTCCTGGGTTTGGTTTAGAGCCACCCTGTGCTCACACTTGGGTCCTGCAGCAAGCATAGGAGCCAACACGACAGTCAAAATGGAAATACCAACTTTATACATTTGCAGCGTGTTGGTGGTCCTCCACTGACAATACTTGCGGTTCTGCAACGTGCTTAAGCCACACACGCAAGCCTAATTGTCCAGCTGTGTGGTTTTACTATGCTAGTTATAGTGCTTTTAGGACCACAAACTTGAGCAAAGGCGCATGCAGTTCTGTTTGCCTGCGACTCGGTTTTTACGTGCCGCTGTCTTCGAAGTTTCCCCTATATTCAGATTAGATACATTAGTTGCCTACTATGAGGCAAGTTCCCTAGATGAGCAACGCTTCTAAATTTGCACTTTTTTTACTAGACTTGCACATTCAAAATTTCATCTTACTTTATTACTGGATGGCATGGAAGTTTTAACATAACAGCACATCTGTAACAGTTTACTTCCTTACCAACAAAGTTCACTTTGATGATGACTGGGTGCTTATAGATCCACTGGACAAAAATAAACGGATATTTACAAATAATATTATTAGTGCAAAAAGGAAAAATATCTCCGACTCCTGATGCTAGGAAAAAGGTATTTTAACGTAGACTGTTCTAAAAATCTGAAAGAAGGACCATATACAAACTGGGAGCACTTTAAATCTGTTTATTCAGCAGCTATTACAATCAGCCTCCAAAAAACTGGAGTCCCCTCTTGTTTCTGAACCGTGTCAAATGATGAAAATGCCTGCTAAGAACATTGAAGCTAAACAGTGCACTCCTTTCTGAGGAAACAGACATGTTTAACAGGGATTAATCTCTTTGAAAAGGCAAAATATAAATATATACACTCTAAATTCACAACAACAGTTTAAACTCACTACGTTAATTCAAGTGGGATAACAGTGGACAAATCCACATCATGTAAACTGCAGTCGTAAAATATCTCTGCTGTCTTCTCTTCAAACCCTGTCCAGTTTCGGTTTACATTCTGTGATCTGCCTGTCGCAGAGCTGAAATACAGAAGCGCTGAAGTGTTGAATCTCAGGGGCTGTGCACGGGTCCGGGAAGTGGGGTGATACTCTGTTCTCTACACGTTGCTCAAGGCATCCACACCAGGAAGAACCTTACCTGTTAGCAGTTAAAAAATACCAGTAAAGTTAAGAACCCCTCTGCCCTCAAACAACTAAGTTCTACACTTACAATTGCAACATTTAAGCATATTAAAAAAAAAAAACCCACAACAGAAATTATAGGTTAAAAATAGAAGAGCTTGGCTCTACATACACTCCTGTTGACGACTGGGGCTCTTAAGGCATATGGGTTATATTTAAACTGTTCCACACAGTAAATACTTTTTAGGGCTGTAGTGAGTATCCCGAGCGCAGCTGCACTCGTACGTCAGCAGTCCTAACGTACCACAGTCATCAATTCTCAATTAACAATAATGGTAAATTTCTATCCAAGTCTCTGCTAGGGTCAGATCCAAACACCGAAGATCTTTTTCCATTAAGTTTGATGGCAAACAGATTTTTGATTGGATCTAGGGAGTTGCTGCATACTTTCTTCAATCTCTAGTGGCATGTAAATAGAATTTTGGAGTGTGTGGTGGAAATTTTAAGACCGAGTTAAGAAAAAGAAACAAAGCCTCTTACAAGTCTCAAGTCTTTTACTGGGACTAAAACACCCAGGTCTAGATATTTACATGCCTCATTCCAACTGATGGAAGCAAGGAATATGCTCATCTTTGAGCATGAGGGCCCAGATTATTAAAGCACAGTGTTTTCTAAAGCATTTTTAGCTATTTGTCCTACTTTAATTACGAAGAGAGACCATTCTAGTTTTGGGGTTTCTTTCCCCCCCCCAGAAAGCCTACCTTCTAATACTCAAGCTGTGTGGCAGTACTGAATTTTAACACTGTTCACAACTCTCTAGTTTGCTGGGTTTTGGGAGGGTTGCCTTTTTTTTTTAATCTTCAGAAGCTTTTCTAATTAGCTAGACTTCCGTTACATTTAAAAGATCACACACACAAACCCACATTTTGGGCCAAAACTTAGACAAGTTTGTCCTTCTGAATAAATCGGTTGCACAGTGTTTCCTTCTAGCCATCTGCATTCTTTCCCTTTACCATCACTCCCTAGGCAACAGAAACAAAAGCTCCGTCTCGCATATAACTGCTGGAAACTAGCAGCTGCAATGCAGTTTATTGCAGTTTCTCTTCTACAGAGAAGTTGACAGCATTAGATAATTTACACATACTGGGAAACAGCTAATTACCAGAGGAAATGAAAACTCATTTAGAGTACAATATAACTCATTAGAAGAATCCTGTAAATTCTCACCATTTTGAATTCCAAGTACCCTCATGCAGGTTCGTAAGTGATCACTAGAGGGCTCCCCAAAACCAGGGAATTTCAAACAATGCGCCAAAAAGGAGACTTCTGGCAAAAATTCGATACTATTCTTAGGAGATTTCCCTAACAGAAGCTGGACATTTTAAACAGTCTGGTTAGCATGGCTCATGGCATCATCTACAGAAGAGAGCCCGCTCTCTCAAGGCCGTTTTATTTTCTATTCCAGTATTTTTGCTTTCTGGGAGTGGCAGACTGTGCTGTTTGCAAGGACACTCCATTTTCTTGCCTCTCTTCCTCTAGGAGGACTTACAAAAGAAGAGCAACGAGGAGCTCATTGCTCAAAAGCTACACACAACTCCACAAGGTGGAACAGAAAAGACATTCACTCTATTGTTGTGCTTTCTTGAATATCAACACATGATAGAGCGCCCAGAACTACCCGATTTGCTCAAACAAGTTAAGAGAAAAGAACAGTTACCCTCTAGCAGTTCCAGACTGGCGCCACCTCCCGTGCTGACATGGCTAACTTTATCCTCAGTGTTCCACTTTGCACAGCAAGTAGCTGTATCTCCACCACCTGTAGTACAAACAAAATCAATGAGAGAAATTCAGATTTTGTTCAGCTTAAGGGCCATAGCCTTGCTACGGGCTGGTCCTGCTCCCAAATATTCAGCATTAGTACATACAGCAGTTTTTAAAGCCCTAATCTCCAAGCTGAAGGACAGATGAAAACATGAGGAAGGAAAAACAATTTGACAAGTATTTTTAACATGGTACTGGCAAGCAGAAGCTTCCTTGTTGCATTTAGAAAGACAAGAACAAACACATACAATCGCTTACCAATAATGGTGATGCTGCCCTTTCCAGTTACTTCTACCACTTTGTCCATCAGGGCTTTGGTTCCTTTGGCAAATTTGTCCCACTCAAAGACACCAACGGGACCATTCCACACAATTTGCTTGGCCCTTCCCACAACTTCAACAAATTTCTTCACACTTTCAGGGCCGCAGTCCAAGCCCTAAGACAAGTAAGAGAAGCCATAGATATACTTACTGCCGACCCTCATCTCAAATCACCAATGTCTAGCTGGGACCCTCAGAGGCTTCCCCTCACCCCCAGATACGAAGCAAGAGTTTCTCTGTATGGACTGAATACTGAGGAGCAGAAAGATTTGCCAGCAGCTACTGCGGTAGGGTGGAGTCTGGTGTGGTATTTATCTTCCTGGTATGAGTAAGTCATTTTTAAATCAACGTCAGACACTTGAAGCCTTGCTTAGAAACTTTTGCCAACTCTACTTAAATTCCAGTCAAATAAAAGGGATTTCTACTGCATTCAGATCTGAAGGTTTTAGAAGAATTTTGCTGTTTTAATCCAAATCTCACGAAAGCTACTTTAGACTTAAAAATTCAGGACAAACAGGGCTTCAATGTCATTAAACCAACACACTCTACACAGCTTGACTGCCTTCAGAAGCATTTGCAAAGGATCACCAGTTCTACTCCTTGAAGAGGTGTCCTTCCCACCCCACTGCTGCCCGTTACTTCTTTTAGTCCCCTGCCTATTAAAACCTACCATCCAGCCTGCAGGAATGCCTGAAGCCACTGTGGCTTCCCCAGTCTGTGCATGCTCATCAAATTTGTCTGCAGTGATAAAGTCAACAGGCAGAGTAATCTTCACACCGTTCTTCTCTGCCTTTGCCATCAGGTCCTTGACAATTTTTGATCCCTCTTCATCAAACAGAGAGTTGCCAATCTAGAGAAATTATTTGGGAAAAGTAAGAGAGAGGTGTTTGTTTAGCTACTGGTCATTACAGAAGAGAACAGCAGCAGTCAAGCCGAAGTGCTCAGACAGCAATTCTGGAAAGACTGTTTTCTTAAAGCACCTAGCTAGACACAGGCAGTAATCCGATTTTTGCAAAGTGATTGTCAAGTAACTTCTCAGTGCTCCCTACTCTTGCAGAGAGTCAAGGTAGCCACTTCTCAATACCAGAATATATAAGGGACATTCTGACCGTATTGTTTACTAGAAGCAGATGCAGAATTGCTCTTTTCATACCTCCATGTTGTTAATCACTTTGAGGAAGGTGAACGCCATTCCACCGCCAATGATCATCTCATTGACCTTATCCAACATGTTATTGATCAGCTGGATCTTATCCTGAACTTTGGCTCTGGCACAAGAGAGAAGGAAAAAGAATGAATAATGTAGCTACTGCCCAAAACTCCTCAGACAGAACTTACTCTCTAGTAATCTTTAGCTAAGACAGTATGAAGCCTCACAAAGACTTCTTGGATCGAAGCAGAATTAATCAACTGCTATTCAGTAATGGCAGTATTGTGATTGTGGCATATCGAGGCCATTCTGAGAGAATGATCCAACAAAGGAGTTGCTGGGAGTGGGAAGAAAGGGAATTTGGCAACTTAGCAGGCCATCGTTAAACATTGACTTACAAGAGCATTTTTCAGCCCTCCACTTTTTTTCCTATTTAAATATAAACCTTGTTTGGCACTTTAGAGCCTGATTTCCCAACTGTCCAGCAAGGCAGAGCAGAGATTGGAGCACTGCCACTCACAGCCACTGTCCAACCCCAGATCCTCCTTACCAGCTACGATATGCCCAGCTCCTGTAACCCATACAGGGCCAGCACCCCATCACACTCACAGTACAGCTTCAAACTGCTAGGATGATCTGGGATGATCTGTGATACAGAACTGCCCTGCCCAAAAGCAGGTGACTGCTTTTGGCACAAGATACAAATGATAATGGAACAACAATGCCAAAATTACTTGATATACGAATGGCAGACGAGGCAGTAAATAGGCACAAGTTTCCTGTCTTCCCTTTTTAATGCCATGTATGGAATTTTTGTTGTTATCTAAAAGAAACCTTCATAAAAGACCTTAGGAAACAACCCTGAGCTAAACCTGGGCTGGCACTCAGAAGACTTGCATTATGGTCTTAGTTTGACCATGCCCTGCTTGGTGACATTAGACAAGACCATTTCTTCTTCTTGCTTTAGTTTCCCCATCTCTAAAACAGGGATAATGATATGAATTTAATAAAATGCTTTCAGACCTAACTGTAAGAAATAGGTATTGCCTCTACAAATCCAGCCTTAGTGACCATGCAGAGCTCTGGTGTGAACCAGCCACCAACCCCAGTTTAAACCGTGAAACTGCTGATGTTGCAACGCTGTGGGAGCTGAACTGGTGAAGCAGCGTTGATGGGATGGGACAGAGCCACAGCAAAACCCTGCAGGGCCCATCTTGCGGTGTGCAGCTCCAGGCAAAAAGAGATGTGAAGGTGAATTGGATTTTTGTTTCTTTCCCTCGCACATACCCTCCTCCTGGCACTGAATTACTTTCCCGCACATGGTCTTTCTTTGCCGACGCATTTCATTTCCACTTTACTTGTTAGTAGAGTTGTTCTCAGTTCATCTTCTAGGCCCAATTTTGTGATATAGAAGCACTAGCAAACCTGCAGCTGGACCACATGCAGCTTCGAAGTGTGACTTCCCTCTGGCACAATCAAGCAAGAGTTGCTCAATCTGCCATCCCACCTCGGAACCAGCTGCACCGCCATGGAAAGGTGGTGCTTTCAAACAGATAAAGGTATTTTCTGGCTCTGAACTGCTCTCAGAGCTGCTCCTGTGACTCGCTAAGATGCAGTCGGCATTCACCAGTCCTTGGCCACACGATGAGTTCAGTATCAAGCTCCTAGACTGGGACATGCTGGTCACCCTTGTTACACATCTCTCAAAAAAGGCTATTTTGTTCCCACTGGATTTACAACACTTCCAGACTTTAATAATAGGCCTGATATTTTAACATTTTGGCCATCCTAGCTGCTGCTGTAACTCGGACATCCGATATGGTAACTAACAAACTTTCCCTTGGTGATATACCTGCAGCTTCCATCAAAGGCAATGAGGAGTGCATAGCACTTAATGATGGGTCACCTGCAGCTGTAAACCTTGGAAGGGTACTAATAAAAAGAAAAAAAAGCATTGTTCAATATAACCAAGGTCATAGAAGAAGTTTAAAACTTTATGTGAGAACTGAATACTACTGTGAGAACCAAATACTACTTCTTAAAAAAACACACTTATGGGTGCAAAGAGCAGGAATAAGCCATGTACTTCTATCAAGAACACAGGAATGTTATGGCATCCCAGCTTTGCATTACTTAGCAAAGTATTTTAATTCACCCGATGAAGTGAAATATGCTGTCATAGAACTACAGTGCTAAACTGGGTACACATGTGACAAAAATCAGCAGCGATGGGAAATTATTTCTACACCCAAGCAGTCACTTGGTTTTGTACCTTCAAGTTTCTTTGCACACTAGCTGCTGTGGAAGAGCAGAGGCCCATCCAGCTACAGTAGGTCACCATTGCATAATGACAGATCGTGTCAACTTACAGTGCTGAGCCTGCAGGATGCTTGTACTCTGAACCGCGGAGGAAAGGTCACTGACAATGTTTCAGGGCCATCATGTGTATCTACCTATCTTCTGGTTCATCTGTACAACAAACTGCTGTGGACTATCTCAATTGGGGGAATGTAAGAGGTCAGGAGATGTGATGAGCAGACCCTGATAGTATCATCACAGGAGCGGACATGGTCTGTTTGTTCCTCTCTAATCCACATCTTACAGAGATCTCAGGACTTATCTACAAATCTGAACTGTAGGTACAGTTAGAAGGAAAGTACTTGTTTGAACCAAGCCAAAATAAGTTTTCATTTCTTACAGAGGCGTTAAAGAGAAATACAGAGTTGATGTACTCTTGAGTCTTACCCTCCAAGAATGGCTAAGAAGGGTCTCTCCGGACTCTCTAGAGCCTTAGCGAAATAATCCAGTTCTTTCTTCATCAGGAAGCCAGCAGCCTTCTGAGGCAGATTGACACCTACCATGGAGCTGCAGAATAAAGGTAGGAGTGCGGAAAGGAAAAAATTTCTATCAGTACAGGTCCAAACACCCCTGTGTCTCACAGCATTATAAAGCCAATCCTTTAGTCAGCTGCAGCAATGAGAACAGCTACTACCTGCAGGAAAACAAACACGAGGTTTTTGTTTTCCTAGTTTGATAAGATGGCTGTACATGTTTACTTTCTGAGATAGTTTCTGCACAGACATATCGATATGCAAGACATTTCTAGTGTTAACTGGGGATCCAAAACAGTGAGGGACAAATAAGCATAGCAAAAGCAGAGATGTCTTCCTCCAATAGCACTGGATTATGAAATCAAGCTGAAAGAGTACCACTACAGTTTGCAAGTACACATATCTAAACATACTGCATGAGAATAATCAATCTGGAGCTATTAATCTTTTGGAAAAGAGATCTGCTGTAATTGCAGGACGATTTATACAGGTCCTAAGCAAGTAATTTTTATATCTTCAAAGCCTAAAAAGTCAATTGAGTCTTCAGAACTTCAGCTGTCTCCTGTTCCCAGAGGCAAACTTGAAAGAGCATACGCTATTGACACCTGCCTCCATTACGCAGGAACGAACACAGCAGAACGATAATGGGATAAGCCCAAAAGGAAGTTAAAACTCACTGGGGGCAAGCTGTATGTGTTTCCATGGCAGACACCATTCTGCAGTTCTGCCTGTGAAAAATGGATACATACCTGTGAGCTCGGTGAGCAGTTCCAAAAGCATCATTGACATAGACATCTCCCAGTTTAGAAAGAGAGGCTCGGAAAGCCTCCACTTTTGCAGAATCAGCCTTGATCTAGAAAGAGAGCGAGCGATAAGTTCGTGCTATTCAGGTACACAGAGTTGATTCTGAAACTAAAGTCAAAGTCAGCCATTTGATTTGTAAACCCAAAGCAAAGAGAATTTTTTTCTCTCCAGTTTCTCAGCTGGAGAAACTCATCAGTTCATCCTGTGGGTCACTGGATTTCATACGCTCTTTCCCAGTCCAGTAGGAGCATCAAAAAGGTTTAACTCCACGTTAAACTCTCCAAGACTGCTATTACAGGCCTGAGGACTGTTCCCACTACAAGTTTCTAGTCCATCAACAGAGCAGGAATGAACTGCAGCACTTCCAGTCTCTCTCCAACAGATTTCCAGTTTTGTGCGGTGACCATAGGTAACACAGAAAGGGTGTGTAGAGACAAGACAATGCTGAGATGAGACTAAACAAACTCATGCTCGCTTGCCAAACAAAAAAAGTGTGATCTCCAAGTGCCACAGGTGAAAGGATGAGCTCCTGAAGGATTGATTTAGCAACTGCATTGAGGATTAACATAAATAACTTGCACACTACAATAGGCCATAGTGAAAGCAGCCAACATCGGAAAGCTGGAGATAAGCTTAACACGTAGTGGGAAAGAACAGATGCATTTCTGTTAAAAGACATTTTTCTCCATCCTCCAAGCATCCTACCAAATCCTCACGGGATGGCTCATGTAGTTCAGTTTTCTTCCCCACCATGAAAAGACAGCGGAGCTGACTTTGACAGTACATGACTGCTCGGACCTAGTTTACAGCACTTGCTCTTGAAGAGTGGCCCAGACTGGCAGTCAGGCGATCACCTCTCCAAGTGCCTTTCTGTTTATCAGCTCACCATTCCACGTGAGGCCTCTGCCAGCACCCAGATGTAACACCGTGGGGACGACGGCAGGAAGGCACTCTAATATATGGCAGATGGGATCAGCACAGCTTTGGGTGCCCTTTTATTCACACAGTCTGGGCAGAAGACAAGCCAAAGGGACTACACAGATTACAGAACAATGCTGTCAACTGCTCCTTCACTTGGTAAATTGCCTGGCTTTACACAAAGAGATTAAGTGCTCCTGTTAAAACCAGTAACATCTGTAAGCAGAACACAAGAGGCTCTGAATGAAGGAACCACTACCACTTGAGCTGCTTTGGAAAGCTACAGTTTCTAAGCACCAGTTAGTAATCTGCAGTCTTGTATTGCATCACTATTTCCATAGCACTGACTTTCACCTCTGTTAGGACGAGAAACAGGTCTGCCAACAGCACCTCTCCTGTTGTGCTCAGCTGCAGTGCATGCTTCCATATGCATACACCCAGTTAAATAACCTGAGAGTTATAGAAACGCACAAAACCCTTTCCCAAAGCAAATTAAGTTCTTGCCCCACTCTTCTGCCTGCCACCACATTGGCTTTCAGTGGCACACAGTTCTAGTAATTCCAGACTTGCTCAGTTTCTCATTGCCATCTGCAAAGGCTTCCTAATTCTCTGGGCTATTTTTCTAAGGGACAGGAGTCCTGTGTCAGCCCATAAAGGGCACCACACGACGTCAGCATTCCACTCCACGCACTGAACCTGAAAGGAGCCAAGGTCTGCGTAAAGTCAATGGGGTCACCATTGCTAAGAAAAGCAGCTGTCTGGAGCAAGCATTCTTCCTGACCTTCAAGAAAATGTCAGAGGTGCAAGGCAGCCTGGTTCTAGATGACTACTCGTAAGAGCGGACAGGCTTATAAAAGGATCTGATAATCCCTAATGTTGCAGAATATTTAAACATTATATTAAAACATTAGCCAGATAACCAAGAAAGAAACGGCATTCTTATGGCCCCAGTGGCAACAAACTATCTCCAACAGACCTTGTTTTTTGTTTTAGACATCCCAAAACAAAGTCTAATAAGCAGCAACCAATTTCCTGCACAGCCCTATTTCGCTCCTTTTTCCTTCTTTTACAGACTACACCACCTCTGGCAGAGTCATCTATAGCCCTTCACTTAAGCCGTTTCATCTTGGAAGTTCAACACATTTGACTCAAACTTTTGCACAGCATGGTACAAGTGGTCGGACACAATGAACTAAAATTCTCTGACATCTTCTGAGAGCAAATTCATAAACAGCATTTTAGACAGGCTGCTGGTTCCTTGTCAATCTGCAGCAAACGAGGTAGTAAGACCAGAGAAGGCATGCACAAAAGCTAGACTTGAAGTTTCACCTTGTTCCCTGAAGCATCCTTCCCTTTCCCTTCTTCTTCTACATGGAATCGGAGGTTCTCTAGCAGGATGATGGAGCCAGCTGCAGGATTAGCGCAGGCCTTTTCCACCTCAGGACCAACACAATCCTTCAGGAATAAGACCTCCCTGCAAACACAAGATATATACACTTTCATCCCACCAGTGACTCTTCCTTTCAGAAAGGAAAGCATCCAGGTCCACTGACGGAGAGGGCCTGATGCATGCTGGACTGCTCTTCTACCTCACCTGCCCAAGAGTGCTTTAAGCTCCACAGCTACTGGGGCCAATGAGAATTTTTCCGGCATGGGAACACCATCTGGGCGACCCAGGTGACTCATCAAAACCACTGACTTGGCTCCGTGATCCAAGCAGTGCTTGATGGTAGGAACAGCCGCCTTGATTCTGTAATGGCAGAGAAGAATAAATGAAAAAGGATTCAAGTAGTTTACCAGGCAAGCAGACTTAGTGACCACTTACACAAGAGCCCTGGGAGTTGTCCCTCAAAAACACTTAAGAACGCCATCCGACCTCTGGCGTTCACATGGGTCAGGTACCCCTCATCAAAAGCCAGCAGGGCATCACCACCATCAAGTCTCCAAAAGGGACACTGGGCTTCTCAGCAACCTACCCTTGCTAGAACAAACGTCTAGGAGACTAACCGCATCCCACAGAGCACAGCTTTCCCTGTGGAGCTAACCCAACCTACTCTTCTCCTAAGGACTGTGACAATCCTGAAGCACAGTCGAGAAAGCATCAACAAAATTCTCCGTCCCGGCATGTTTTCATATGTTTCACTGTTATCTTCCATGCGACGTAGGACACAGAATCAAAATGCATTTTGTAATCTAAATTCTGCCGATTGCTTGTAGCTAAGAAATGCCAGGACACACTTGAACATTACCAGGCTTCCTGGTTTAGTCTGTGATCCTGAACCAATAAAGAAAGGATGTGAATGTTGAGCATTGAGCATACTGTGGTGAACAAAACTGGCATCTGCCTGCAAGTGACAGACAAGCAAGACAAGACATTTGATATCACTGTTTCTAAACCCTGTGTCTTTGTATGCTGCACTAGAACAATTATTCTAACACAAGCAAAAAATTAACACAACCACAGGGTAACCAGGAGGCAGAAAGTCTTCTGGATGCTACCAACAAAATATAGCAAATTTTCACATGCAGCCAAAGGGATGTGGTTGTGAAATGGTCATAATACTTCAACCATATTTAAAGAATGAAGTTTAGGATCTGTACAATTAGAAGACTTTTTCTATGTGCTTTCCACAGCTTCGGTGAAAAGAAGCCTTGTAGTTAGTGTAGTCTGCTAATAGTTGCAGGGGTTTTAATTAACAATTGTTGGACCTTCTCTGAGGCAACTTTAATATTCTGGTACAAGCAATGACAGCTTAATCATGGAAGCATTCCAGGTACTGCTAACAGAACTGGGCTAAAATCAGAAAGAAAACAGACTTCGGGGCTTCCATCTGAGATGGAAATTATGGCTCACCTTTGACTGTTGGTTATTTTGTGATCCTTCATCGGAACATTGAAGTCAACCCTAAAAAAAACAGAAATAAAATTAAATACTCAACAAATTTCTTTTACAAAGAGTGGGGGAACCTGCCAGTAAAGGTGCTGGCTAGAAAAGCAATGTTACAATTAGAGTAAGATTTTTAGCTCTGTCATGTACACAAGTTCCATTTTGAAATCAGTATGTTATTAGCCATTTCTGCTTGTAATAATAGAACGCAAATGGAGAACAAGCACCTGGTAGACTGACTTAGTAAAACTATGCCACCAATACATCCTAATGCTCATGACCTCAGCAGCAGTGATGCTGAAACAGCAAATAAAACTGAGATTGAACAAGCTCCCCACAACCTTTGCATTTTAAACAACATGCTCTCAGATCACTGAGTAGGAGGTTCCAAGGGAAAGGAAGTGAATAATGAAAAACGACATTGTGTTCTCTAATGAGGCCTCTAAAATACTTGGTTGGACTACTACTGCAAGCAGGCAGGCTCAAGGAAGCTGTCCAGTTATTGCTTACAACTTCGAATTTCTGTTCTCTGCAGCTCTCATCTCTCTGCAGCCAAGTGCTGTGGCTTATCACATTCCCACTGGAAGACCTCACGTGGATCTAGAGGTAACTTCCCTACTCATGCCAGATGAAGAGATGGAAGGGAGGAGTTTCATCAGCCATTTCTCACTAGCATACCTTGTGCCCATGTGCTGACTAGCGGCAGCAGGAAGCTGTGCTGCATAACAGCTAAAGGCAGAAATTACTCAGAGCTACGGAAGGGAACATCTAACCGACTGTAACAGCATATCAGAACGAGGAAAGTGAAATACGTGTTACAGTTCGCCCTTCATCATTCTGTGTCTGTATTAAAGAACAACAAAATTCAGGAAGTTGCTTGAATTCTTTTGTAGCCTGCTCAGCACGAGAAACAGATGGGAAGAATGACAAAAGCTGCCAGCAAAACAGGAGTAGCTGAGCAGAAAGAATTGAACTGGCAGCCCCACGGTAGAGTGGACTAATTCTAGAAAGGGGAAAGAAAAGCACCATTATCATGCTATTATTCTAAAATGAGAGAATAAAAGAATAGTTTGCTTTACAGAGCCATCAGAGCTACAAAAGAAAGACCCAGCTCACCCTACTGCAGGACAACTGAAATCTGAGCTCCCCTTGAACCATTTCTCCTCCCCATTCCCAAATTCTCTTGAAGCTTTGGCACTAGGACTGGAAGATTAGCGGGTTACGAGTCTGCCAAAATTATGATGAATATGAGAAGAAAAAAGTATCGATTTTAATAGTACTGAGAGCACATGGCGATTCTTTTCGGAGAAAAAAGATGCAGGCAGGAAGCACAAAGATTGGCACATCATCTGCTGTTTCACACAGTTTTAGTAGCTCTCACAGAATTGCAAAGATAGGTATGTGCATTAACCATCGGAGACTAAGAGCTGGCTAACCCAACCTCTGCCAATGCGAGACTGTTCTCTGTAACACAACTCAGAACAGGAAAGAACAGTCAGATGGCAAAAAAAAAAAATCAGTTGTTACAGAGATTAAAAGATCTTTTGTTGTACCAGATTTAGGAAGCACATGCAAATTCTGAGCTAGCTTCTTCAGTCCTTATTACAAGGACCGGTTTCTGATAACCAAATTTCTAGGGAACAACTTCAAAATAAGACGACAGAGAGACAAACTAAAAAGAGCAAGTTGTCTGACAGAGACTACAGGGAAGAGAATTTGTAATTTTGTTATACCTGCCTACTCACCAAGCAAGGTAACAGACAAATACTAATCATACTGCAGTGACCTTGGACAAAGAATCCCACAATAAGAGTATTTTGAGCAGGACGTATCACGATGTACCTCAGTGCCCTTATCTCCCAGTATTTGGCAGCAATTCCAACACTGGGCTTTCAGCAGGCCTCAATGTTTTATAAATAAGCTAAGAATTCCTGGTTTAGGGTTTTACACCAGGACGTGCCGAATACTCACCATTCAACTCTTTATTGCAAAAAGCAGAATTATTATTTTATTTGGGTAGCTGGCCAGAGCCATATTTTCACTTTTTTTATTGCAACTCTTTTTGGATTTGCGGGAAGGAAAAAGAGAACTAGGGAATAACTTTTTTTTGTAGCTCTCCGGAATAAAAATACGGTACAGTGGCTAGTTTTCCCCTCAAACAGCCTGTGGATGATAAGCAAGCAGAGTAATCCACCACGGCAGAGCCCCTGCGGTTTCAGCTCCCCGGGAAGGAGATGCGGGCCAGAAGTCCGCTCAGCTTTGCCAGAGCTGAGCGAGGCCTGGATTTACACTCCTCCCCGTCAATCATATCCCCCCTCACAGGGAAACAGATACATTTCTGTGACGGGCAATTCAGGATGTACGAGGCCTTTCCAACAGTCGGCGTACGGGGCGGGGTGGGGGGGTGGTGGTGGAAACGAAACCAAAACCCCACAGAAAATAATTCGCCGGGCTCAGACGAGAAGCTGCCGAGGACAGAGATGACTTGCTGCTGTCTGAGGAAAGCTGCGCAGAAACCCGCCCCCGCCCG
>VYZW01043630.1:42473-57963 GCA_013401315.1 Balaeniceps rex | reverse complement strand
GGAGGCCCGGTCACGTCCCGCACGCAGCCGCTCAGCGCCGGGCCCGGCGCCCCCGGCCGCCCCGCCGTGCCCAGGCCCTCACCTCACCGCCGTGCGAACCGGCCAGAGCCCGGCGGCCGGGGGGCAGTTACAGATCCAGAACGAATTTAGGAAAGATATTCGACCGTAGAATTAAAAATGAACCTGCAGGCGCCTCACGCAAAGTGCTTTTTCTGGAAAACAAAGCACAGCAGTTCCTGCAGGTAACATAAACCTCCCCGGTCTCGCAGCAATATTATTCCTCCAGCTTTTGGAAATAATCACCTATTTGTTTTGTTTCCTCTGTCAGTACTTGATCAGATTTCACTGAAATGAATCCTCTTTCATTTCTAATCTCTAAACGTCCAAATTAACAGTTCTGCATCTTCTTTGAGGGCAAATGATCCGTAAATGTTGAACGTGTATCAATTGGTGGGAATCCTTCAAATGAAGGACAGACACCTGCATGGCCCATACGTAGGTCTGGTGTAGGTCTGGCATCTCAGCTAAAAAAAACAAGACAAAACCCAGGATATTTTTAAGTGACCTAGATAGATTAATACTTTTCAAGACAACTGGGAAAAAACAACCATTTAAAAAGGATACACCGTCCAGAGGTATGGTTTGTGGGTGCTGTCAAAAAATTGCCTAACCCAACGTACTTGCACGTACGTGTGTAGCCTATAACGCAATGTAATGGACCATACGCTGTATGAAAAAGGAGCTCATGGTCTTTTGACTTTTACCCATAGGATAGCTTGGCCCTTCTGCTTGCTGGCAGGTTTATTTTTTTGCCACGCTCACTAAATATACAGACACTGCTGAGAAAATTGTGATGGCAAGCTGAGTGCCTGACAAAATCGGTTCTTTGCTGACAGAAAGGCCAAATTTAGAGGAACAGCCTACAACAGGCAAGTGAAGTGCAGGCAAAACAGAAGAAAACAAGCCTGCGCTTACAAGAAACAAAATATGAAGATATTTAGAGAGCTAAACTAATGCATTGCTCACCCATAGGTGAAAACATCCAGCCTCGTGGGCCCTGCTGCAGAGGAGCAGGAGCAGGAGCCTGCTGCTGCAAGACCTGTCAGAAGGCTCAGAAAAGCCTGGATGGGCCTCAAAGGCAGGTTAGAGACATCAGTTTACCCAAGTTATATGGCAATCCCAACAGCAATAAAAGCTGAAATAACACAAGTGGGAACAAACTAATAGGTGATGTGAAATCACCGGTTAGGCGGTCACCTATTAGGATGGAGAAGACCAGACCTTAGTTTATCAGTGTGTGTCACCATAGTTTATCATCTATAGCTATAAATCATACAATCAGGGTTCCAATTAAATTAGGTCCAGTAATGGTCTCAATATTGACTGCAGAGTGAATCTGGAGTGTATCCACGGGTCCCTCCTGCAAATTAGTAAACCAGCCCTGCACTTGCAATAGCCAGCAGGGTCCTCGTAAAAAGACGGCACTGGCGGTATCACCAGTGGGCAGGGAAGTGATCGATGCTAATAAAATATTCACCAAGGTCCAAGAGTCAAATCCTAAATCGGTCCTGAATCCAGCCTTCCCAGCGTCTGGGAGAGCTCCATTTTCAGATCCTCTTCCAGGGTTTGTTCAGCAAAAGAGCTCTCTCAAGAGCAGGGATCGCCTGCACACAAGCACGACTGCTAAGAGCTGCTTTTACCTGCAGAGCCTGAAGAACAACCAGCAGCAAGTGAACAAATGCTCAGTTTAAAGGGACTCTGGGTGAGAAGATGAAAGGAAGGGGTACTCCAGATCCACAGGAGCTGTAACTATTTAACTGTTCTGAAATCAATCTGTTTCCTTCTCCCTGTTCTACTTTGTGCTGTGCTGCTCTCTTCAAAGGCAACGGTTAAATTCCTTGATGCTGACTCAGAAAGGAAGGCTCCTCTATCCTTGCGGCACCTATTACTTTCCCTGGTAAATGGATTCATTCATTAGTACAAGACTTTATTTTAAAAAGCTTGCATGCCATCTCCTAGTGGTAAAAAAAAAGCACGGAGGAGAAATGTCACGGTGCACGGCATGAACATGGTAACTTGAGCACCCACAGTAATGTCAGGTGGACGATAGCTATATACCACAGCTGACTGAGGAGAGGGGACAGTGGGACCCTTGCTAGTCCCCAGTTAGAAAAGAGCATTCAGGAATAAAGGACTAAGCAAGCCATAAGTGAAAATAAATCAATAAAACCCACCAAGAACACTCACTCAATAGGACTAACTCCACTGCAGCTATATACATTTAATGGGCTAGGAGAGTGTTGCATGAGAAGTCTGGAGTCATCTGAAATTAGCAGCTTAGCGCAGTTATAAGGATCTGTCACAACTACAGCCATATGAACCCCTTATGAACATAAGGGGTACGCTGGTTTTATACTTGTTTGCTTTTTCTCCATTTTTTGGTGAAGAACATGAGGTAGGGGCATAGGGAGGAAGTCCCACGAGAACTTGCGGTGGCAGAACATCATTCCGGCTGGGATATGGCCAGGGCACCAGAATTTGTGTGTTATAAAGAAGTTACAAAGAAAGGGGAAGTATTACAGACACGTGTTCGAGACCCAGAGCTCATTTCCACGCTTGAGTCACCTTTCTGTCCTCCCCCCCTGTTGCAAAATATTTAGAATATACTACAAATATTTAAAGAAAAAAGCCCATGCAAACAGTCCAAAACCTGTACTTTTAAATTAACCAGTACAACAAAGCCAGGAGGGCAAAGGGCTGGTAATGAAAAAAACTCCAAGGGTCTGGCATTAGACCTGTGACCATCCTAGGAAGTAATTTCTAGGAATATGAAACAGAAGCTGCACTTTAGACTGACATAGCCCTCGCCTGCACGATCCTGCCCGCTTCGTTTAGCCAAAAGGAATGGGATTGTGGCAGGTTTAGACAGATCACGGGCTTTGGTGCGCTGACCTGCATATTTATGTGAATCGAACTGAAAGGCCGTGGTTTGGAGACCAATAATCTGCGTCGTCATCTATATTGCATGATCCAGTCTTCAGAAACTTCCTGCTTTTATAACCACCCTCTGCGTTTGAAGCTTCCACTTAAAAACAGCCTTCAGCACAAGTTCTAAGTGTTCTTTTCTCCTTGCAGTAGTACAATATTCAAGCACAGGTATCTTGTAGGAAAGATAAGAGACTATTCTTGAGAAAGAGAGGTGGAAGAATTTCAGGAGGGAGACTGAGAAATAGCCTTTTTTTTTTTTTTCCTCCCCCAAATGCTGGCTCTCAACCTTATATGCCTAGATTTGAGAAATAGAGCATCAGTGAATGAGTCTAGAGCAAGACCATTTACATTAAAAGGCTTTTACATATATATCACGTATTTCACTATGGGGTTTTAGTACTACAGTTTAAAAATAAGATTTTTCTTTTTTAAATTATTATTTAAAACCTATTGAATTGATTTGTAATACAGATTTTCTTGGATAATCAAAGCTGATGGTGTTTGGGGCATGTATTTTGATATTCAACACAAATATCAGACATACTGCCCTCACCAATCTTAACTGCATGCTTATCTATTTTAATGCCATCAGCTCCTACCTTTTGCTGTAGACCTTTAACACTGCCTACTTAAAAAACGGGTAACGAATTAGTCCAACAACCACCGCCAACTGATAAAAAGACAAATCCCCAGTTATACCCTCCCAGTAGATTTGCCATTGAACCGTGCGTTCAGCGAACAGAACGAACCAGAGGTGAGAGAGGTTTGGGGGATCTGCCCCCCGCCGAGCCCAGGAGCCATCCCAACATGCCCGCTTTTTATGCAGCAGATGCTGGTTCTGGACTTTTTAAGAAACAGGGCCCTCTAGGGGAAGGTGGGTGAGAACTCGTTAGGAAATGTTCACGCTCTACCAATCTTTCTCCGTGGTTTCACGATTCCTGCAAGGTGCAATGGAAGGGTTTTTTCTGCCTCTCGTTGAGAAAATTCCTCGCCAAAACTCTGCCAGGTGCTCTTTCCCTATTTCCAGTTACCTGATCCACTCATAGGCTTTCCATTTTATCATGTTTAAATACATTTCTTTAATTGCACTTAAACTTTAGCACGTACAAGTCTGCTTTGTTAATTTGTAATTTGCTCAGTTCCCAAACCACTGAGCACTGAAGGAATAAGCAGATCTTGTCTTTCTCTCAGTTTCTCTCCTACCTCCTTAACCAGAGCAATTTCTTACAGCACAAACCAAAGTTTGGGTGCTCCGGGGCAGGCAGGCTGTGGAGGTGACACCCCACCGAAGAGCTGTCCCAGCGCCAAGTAAAAGAGAAGAGACAGGAGGAAGCATCGATTCCGTTCTGCTCGGCTTTTGTCTTCTGAAGCTATCAATGGGAAGAAGCTCCTTGGAGTGTTCTGCTGCTCGTGCAGATCCGGCCTTTTGGACAGAGATGTCATAATTTTCAGGCTATTCTGCATTCACCACAGATGTCTACTGAGTTCACCTCCGTAGGTGACCGTACCTACTTTGAACTCGAGCATTTTACAGCAGGGAATGTTTGTTTATGTACTCTGTAAATCATCAGCCAGCTGCGGCTCTGTGGAATTAGCAAAGACTTAGAGGAAGAGAAATGACAAGGGGTTCGTTACAGTGTCCATGCACAAGGTTAGCTTTCGCCTTTTTATCGTAAATAAAAGGTGGAGTTACCTGCTGGTAAACTTCTCTGCCCTTCAGGGTGAGGCAGGGCCTCTGCCTCTGTATGTGATTGTAAAGCACTCACTGCACTGTCAGCATTACCAGGCAGGAGCATTGGAATTTAAAGACAAATTAGGCAAAAATATTAAGATTTATACCCACAAACTGGCTACTGCTCCAAAGATTAAAGTTTATGTGAACACAAATCCCGTATGTTCTCACCAGCTCTAGCTCCGTCTGATTTTTGTAATCCTTCCCATGTCCTTTTAATGATCTATTGGGATATGGAGTTTGAGTAGGCAGTCTGGGACTGTGGAAAAAACTGCCTGAAGCATGGGCAAAATTCTAAGCTTCTAGCACCGCTGCAGCCAGAGAACAAACGTGTACGCCTCTCCTGGCTGCTCCCATCACCTGCCTCACGTCAGCAGCTTGGCAAATGATTGTACGCAATCTTATTTCTAACATTAGCAGGGAATTAAGGGCTTCAGGTCTGTCCAAGTATAAAATTGGATGGGAGGGGGTTAAACTGAAAATGCTAAAGAATCCTACTCTATACACACGGTCTCTTTTCTCTTGCATCTGAGCATGTATGTGTACAGCTCTCAAACTCTCCTTCAGAAATTTATTTGAGATGTGTTTAATGGGATACCAAAAAAAAAAAAAAAAAATCTTACCTCTTCAGCAGTTTTCATTCATGACCTAGTAGGCATGATACAAATTCACAGCTACTACTAAATTATCCAGTCATCTGGAAGGAAAAAAAAAAGAAAACCCAACATTGCTCTGATATTGAGACTGATGCTGAATTTTTGAATCAAAGCCTGACCTTTAGGGCTTGTCAAACTGTTCTGCAGGGATGCTTTCTAAAAATGTTACATAATAAAGAAAAGAAAGAGCATCTTCAGGAGCTGTGCGCTGGTAAAATGGACTCCATCAAGCTGAAAACACGGTGTTTCAGGCAGCAGCTGCAGAGGCTCCAGTATTAACCACTGGAGTACCTGGCTATGGTAGGCTGCTGGAATACAGTATTGCTGTATGCTTCTGTAATGCCAAACAAGAAAATAAGTTTTAGAATAACATTAATCCTATCATTATCTACTATATCATTTTCCATCAGAGCCCTAGAAGCTGGTATTTATTCCACTGATTTCATACAGGGTAAAATGAACCTGTATTTGATCCAAATAATCTAACTTTTTTTTCCCCCCTCAACAAAACAGTAATATTGAATGTGAGAGCTGTGCTCACCACTCTCACAGGTGCTTGCTGCCACCAAGGGATGTGAGGCAGGTGAGAGGCTGCTGTAGTAAACACTGACATGAGCTCATGTAAAACTGCAATCAGTGGCTTGCAACAGAATTTACTCTGTGATAGCTCGAAGTTTTTCACTTTGGAACCATCATTGACTTGTCAGATTTCAGGGAAGGAGAGGCATTTTCAAATTCCAGGAGAGTCTTAACAATTTCTAATACTGTATCTATTAAACTTGGTGCTACTTGAATCACAGACGATGTATATTGGCCAGATGAATGCAGATAGTGTTGTATTGCACCTCGTTCCCAAGAACATTGGACACATGGGGACTCCTGGCTACTTAACAAGCATCTGAGTTTCTTGGGTTTTTTTGCTTGTTTGGTTTGTTTGTTTTTTAAAATAAGATGTTTCAGTGAATCCAGATCAGCATCCTCCAGATTAATCAGTGATCTTCCCTGAAACTACAGAACCTTCAACTGAGATAATCTTAAAATCCAGATGTGTTAATCTGGTGAGTTTTCTGTTCAGAGGTTGTGCAGCTTCACATCAGGGTAACTTACTTGACGTGCATATTTCTCTCACCAAGAGGCCAGAAGCTGGGAAGTACAGCTTATAAGGGAAATGCTGTTGTGTGTTAGACAAAAGACTTTCAATTATGGAAGATATTCAGTACCACCAGTGACATCAGATAATTTGGATATATGGCTGTGTTCTGTGCAGCAGGTATAAAGGCCTGGTTTGCTGCTGCGTGATACCTTACCGTGACACTGCAGCTAGGCTGGCCAGTCTGGACTGCCTCATGAAAATGAGCTGTTTTCTACGAGATTCAAAAGATAAAAAGATTTTCCAGATCTCAAAGCACACTTTCACTGATACAGCCTATTTTATTCCATTTTAGCCTTGTGACTATAAAGCTGCTGAAAAACCAAAGGTGCCAAAAACCAAATGTTTGATCTTATCCTTACTGAGGCTGAGATGTGTTTTGTACCTTGGGAGACTGACTATAGTCAAAATTTCCTTACACAAGCCAAAGTTATGTGGCAAGTATCGTATCCATCCCGTGCACAGTGACGGAAGCCTGAGGCTACAGACCGAGGTGCTTTTGATCCACCTCACTAAACAACCTTCTGCAAAACTGTAGCTCGATATATATGCAAAAGAAAAGTTCTAGTAAATTTTTATTTTACTTTTTTTAAATTCAGTCATAGCTAAAATAGACTGTTCAATTTGAAACGAGAAGGTTCACACACTCTCTTAACCCAAAATAACTAAAGGCCTAAATTAAACAAACCTAAATGTTTTGGTTACTATTTCTGTGCAACAAGCCTGTATTTTCAAAACCACAAGTGCTAAAAACTGTAGGTTTCCACACCTGTTAGGGCATATTAGGCCAATGAGAGTCAGTCCAAGATGATAAAATTACAGGGTTGTGTCTTAATTGAAAGGAAAATTCTTCATCTTAGAAAGACTTGGATGCAAACTTAGTCTTCTACCCAACAGCAGAGCTAGTGAAAACAAAGACTCATTCTGCCTAAAATTAGTGTTCACTAAACACGCCTGTACAGCCCACGGGATCTCCCACGCCTCGCTCATTCAGAGCTAACCTCAGATATCCACCTCCTAGTTCATGCTCCCCAGCAGCACGGTCTCGTGGACTCTCTCCAGCCTGCTCCCCAGTGCAGCAGGATCTGCCCATTCCGCTCTAGCCAAGCAGCGAGCCATCTCGGACACCGAAGGAGGAGACACAAGGGGAGGTCTTCATCACGCAGCATTATGCTAAAAACCTCCGCGTTATCTCCAAGTGAGACCAACTCGGCGCCAGGCAGAGATGAGCTGAGGTCCCAAGGGAGAGCACAGATCTTTGCAGGACCCTGGCCTGGGCGATCCGGAAAAATCAAAAAGGAACTCTTCTTCTGGCAATACAGCAAGAATGGTACCACAAAACTCCAGAAGCCAGCCTGGCCAATCTACCTGCGAATGGGCATAAGGCACGGTGGAGAGGCAGCCTGGCAAACACGGGGAACGAGAAGTGTTTTGGACAGCGCAGGTTTTGGTTTTTCTTTTTAAATGAAAATAAGAAAAGCAGCTCAAAGGAGCACTGGAGCATTCAGTCATTGTTCACTTAAAATGCTTGAGAGATGCCTCTAGAAAACTCAAAAATATAAGATCTGTTCAGGCTTCACACCTTTTTTCTATCTGACAAACTGAAGGTAGAAAGCCCCCTGGAGATGCGCTGGCTATCAGAGACCACAGCCTGGGCACCAGTCAGGCAGCCAGGCCCTCCTCTAACAAGGTCAGCTGGGGAGCCGAGAAGGGGATCTCCTGTTACTGCTCCTCATTGCTTCAAACACTGTTCAGGATAGCATCTCTAGGCTTTGGTGGGAGACTTGTGCTAGATTTCAACCCAAATTATTATTTCGGGCATTGGAGCCCAGCCATCTCCACAAGAGGAACACAGGAGCACTCACATTGAATCTTCCCCACCACTTCATGCTCAGCACTTTTCCCTGGGACACGGAGCGACTGCATAAACCACTGCACTTCAGCCAGACTCTTCTCAGTAACCCAGTGATAGGGCAAGAGGCAATGGGCACAAACTGAAACACATTTCATCCTAACATAAGAAATTTCATCCTAATGTAAGAAAACACTTTTTTACTGGGAGGGTGACTGACCACTGGAACAGACTGCCCAAAGAGGTTGTGGAGATATTAAAAATCTCAGTCTGGGCAACCGGCTGTAGCTCACCTGCTCTGACAGGTTTTGACTATATGACCTCCAGCAGTCTCTTCCAGCCTCAGCTACTCCGCGATTCTGTAACACAGTGATGCTCTTCACACGATGATTATTCCGCGATTTCCCAACTTTCACTAATGCCACTTGCCAACAGCCCTACAGTTTCATGTAGGCTGAGTGTCCTGCTCAAGGCCACGCAGTTTAGCAGAGCTGGAAACACATGAGAAACCCTGATCCTCAGCCTTTTGCCGAACAAGCAAAAAGCAACAGTGCTTCACCTTTCCCATTTCACCCGGAGCACTCTTGCTTGGGGAGGATGAAGCGCACGTGACACGCAAAGCTGCTTTCAGAACCTCCGTCCCGTACGTGCACATTTCAACCTGCCGCGGGGCAATCCAACGTCATCGCCTCCCCGAGGTGCCACGCTTGGCCTTCTAATTGAACAACGCGGAGGAAGGAATGGCGAGAAATTTTGCACAGCTGCTAAGTCAGCTTTTACAATCTGTTAAGTCAGCGAAAGAAATAAAGATGATCATAAAACATGATTTAAAACAGTCTTTGGATGTTACGTTTTTATTATATAGCTTGTAATTGCCATTATAATGATGGAGGCACAGTCTTAAAAGAACAGGAAGTGTCAGACTACATGTTTCCAGATATAAAGAAACATAACAGTATTAAATTAACATTCCACAACAGCATTCATTTCTCCATTCTTCATACCAAAATTGAATAAAAAAATCTCAAGTTTAAAACATTCTGTTGGAAGTTCTAAGCAAAGAAACAAACATAGTTTTTAATAAATAAAAATGCTTGCTTGCTTCCATTGTGTTTTGTTCGCTTCACATTCTTTTTCATAGAAAATTTCAAGTGTCTACTCTTTCAAAAGTTTATTGGTAAGATTCAAAGAGCAATTTTTAAAGCCTTGAGCATATGTACTTTGTTTTTTAAATAGAGCACAGGTTTTATAAATAGCTAGTTACAGAAAACAATAAAATAGACAAACTAGTAATACAATGTCATTTGTAGCTGTGTATTTCCAAGTGATATTTTAAATTCCTGAATCCAAACTGTCTCCAACAGGAATAACATATTTACAGATTAAAACATTTACATTTGGGAAAACATTTAGCTCCCACATTATTTCACTTGCACTGTACATTCAAACTGAAAAATATTTTGGTTCTTCAACATAAAGCACCTTTATATAATATTTTAATCGCAAGATAAACATCCTGTAAGTCAATATCACACCTTTGGGGAGGCTGTTGGACAGACAACCTATTTTCAAAGATCTGGACTCTGAATTTCGTCATCAGCTGTACGTTACTCAAACACACTGTGTACTAAAATTCAAGTTCAAAAGACAAGTCCAGACAGATTTTCCTAAAGAGGAAAACTGGATTGAAAGGGGCTTCCTGGGTCAGTAAGTCCTGATCGCTGCTTTTCCTGGCATCGCTTCATACAAGCCTCTTTCAGAAAGAGGAGAGCAATTCGCTTTCCACCCGTACTAGGTCTAACAGAAGCTGTCTCAGAACCTAACAGCCGTTATAGTAAAAAAGCTTCATCTCAATTCAAGCCTAGATTTATCACAACCACCTTATGCCCATTCATTCTTGAGCTAACGCTGGTCTTCAGCTTAGCTATTTCCTCTCTCTGGAGTTTGATCCTCTGACTGTACTTACAAGCTGCTATCCCACCCCCTCTCAGCCAGCATTTTACTGTTCCTTATTCTGTGATAATCATCTCTGCACCTCATTAAGTATCCTGGTTTTGAAAAGTAGCCTTATTTTGCTTTAACTGGAACAAACGCTGGGTTTCATAGGAAATGGAAAAGCCTAGAAAAACATCTGTATTGGGAAAAAGTTGGTGACAAAGCCAGCATTCCACTGTAAGCATTCAACCTACATACAATTTGGACAACAAAAGGTCGAAGCCAAAGTGCTCTAAAAATATATTCGGAAATAATTTAACAAATACTTCATTCTGCTTTATCTACCAACCAGGAATTTAACCCTAAATTATGACTCTATTTCCTGCAGTAAGAGCATGATATCTGTCATTTACATGCCAGGGGCTGGACCAGCACCTGCAGTAGTGAAACTCCCATCTGGAAGCATGCTAGGATCTGCCTTGGGTCTTCACTGCATGATTAAGACCACCCATCAGCACAATCCAGACAAAAACACGTAGAATACTTCCCTTTCATCTGCAGAATCTTGCCAAGAACAACACCGAGAATGAGTGTGGAGAAACAAGAAAACTGAAGTCTTTGGAAACAGTTTGCACGGTTGTGAAGCACTAAAACACCATCATAATACGATCAAACGGTTTTTAGGTAACTATCTGCTTTGTAAGAAACAGCTTTGCTGCTGAAAACAGAGAACATCATCTTACGGAATGGTTTTGCAGTAATGTATCTCAGCATTTCTTAACACTACAATAGATAAATATAGCTATAATCTAATTTAAAAAAATAATCTATATTCATGTAGAGCTATTAAGAACCTAAATCCTGCAACAGAAATACTTTGCGTCTTAAACTAGTGGCAGCAACAAATTATGTTGTTCTCCTCACTGCAATATAACAAACACACTGATTTACGAACAACATATTCCAGAGCACAACTCTTCTGTTTTCATACACTGGTATGTTTCTGGTAATTCTCAGACAAAAATGCAAAAGCTATTTACTTACAACTTTTTACATACACAATCTACGCACTGACATCAGGCTTCAAGTTAAAACCCAGAACATTACAGAGATCTGTTTACCGTATTGCGAACCGAGTATTTCTCCTCTACAAGCACAAATTGGAATTACATGTTTACACCATGGACTGTATTTCGTAATGTAATTCAACATTATTGAATCTAGTAATTGCTTTAGATAGCTGTCTCAGCAGAGCATTTAAAGAACAAGGTTTATTAAGTAGCAAACAGGTAGCTAGCTACTGGGTGATGAACACCCTTATTTCTCATTGAGAATGTTTTTCGTATTAATGATTTAATGATCAAAACCTGCATTTTGATATTTCAGTTCAGTAACAAATTAAAGACTGTCTTAATTCACAAAGCCTGGATCTGAACATCCCAAGCAAAGGAGGTTTGGATCAATCTATGGAGTGGATTCTGGTATATAGACACTTAACTTATCTTTACAAGCACCCTGATGTTGGTGCAGTATCTGACACATAATACATTTTTTGATGGTGTTAGATATCTGCAAAGACTGAACTGTAAAGATTTTAAAGGTAGTCTGCATGACACCATCCAAACTATTCTGGTTCATTTAAGGAGTGCTACTACATATTGGTAGTGAGCACTAACTACACTGCTGCCTTCTTAAAAACTAAACGTTTTGGCAAATACCACATCACATTCATATCGGACTCAGATGTCGCAGGAGTTTTTGGCTTAGGAGAGGTTGGGAATGAGCAAACCTCCCAGCCCATTCAACCTGCAAGCTGACAATCTTAGTAGTAGGAGTGTAATCCATTGGGGCATGGATGTATAGAGTTAAATGTGGGAATGATGTTAGAAAGCAAACTCAAAAAACCTCTCAGTTATCTCTGCCTTGCAGGAATCCACATCACAAATGGCGAGATGATTTGCAGCTAGGAGTGTGAAAAGCTGGAACCAGATGTTTGTAAAAAGAAAAGGCATTTGAGAGGAACCATTTCTGGTAGAAGGCAAGCTATGGAAGCGAGAGGGGTCCTGGAAGTTTTGAAGTAAAGGCACATCTATCTATCTGCTAACACAGAATCTTCAGTATTTTGCAGATGCAGTAATTTATAATTTTTTAACACAGTACTATGCTTGACTATGCATAAAATAGCCTGTTGTAAGGCTGGGAAGTAAGTTTCTGGTTCCTTAGTTTCCTTAATTGTATTTTGACACTTTGCCAAAAAAAAGAAAAAAGCTGTACTGCAAGCTTCATGGAATGGTTACACAGCCCTGTTTGCAAGCATTAACAGCCCCAAAACACTGTTTTTGGTAAGTCTAGTTTTTAAATTTAAAAAAAAAAAAAAAAAAAAAAAAAAAAAAAAAGAGGCCAACCTGAAAAAAAACAAAACCATTTTTTTTGTAAATCTAGTTTTTAAAATTAAAAAAAAAAAAAAAAAAAAAAAAAGAAAAGAGAGACAACCTGAAAATAAACTGCAAATAAACGCGCTTTCTACGTTAGTGAAGAAATACGCCTGAAACGACGTCCAGAAATGATCAGTACATGCACCAACTTCTAGACAGCTGTTTTGGTTGTTTTTTCATTTTGCTTCAAAGTTGTGTTGTGTTTTTTGTTTTTTTTTTTGCTTGGCGGGGTGGGAGGAGAGGACCAAGTCTTTCATAATGCTGTGTCATCATCTTCTCCAAAATCTCCCACCAAAAGTGAATGTTTGTCTGGTTCATTAAGAACTATGCTGCTCACTGAACGCTTGTCTGAAAAGAGAGAATTTATAGAGGCTCTACTGTAAGTGATGATTCGATCCATTAAGCTCAGTTTAGGAGAGCCTGTCCCAGTCTCATCAATTCCAATGTGGACACTGATTTCCGATGGGCTCTTGTGCCTCATTTGGCCACGGGCCCGGAACTCGAGTTTCTCAGAACTTGGTTTCTGGTACCTAAGAAAGGAAAAAACAAAAAATGACAATACATCTCAGGTTGAAGTAAAGTACACTAAAATATGGAAAGAAACTAGCCTACATGCTATGATCATGCACAAGCCAGAGACATTTATAATTTGATCGCTTATACAGTGATGAAAGTTTCAGATTTTGCAAGGCTACTATACAACCAGAAGCTAATTCAGTGCTTTTTGGCCAGGATGCAGAAGGACATCTGCATGCATCACTCAGTATTTAACTGCTTCAGTGGTACTGAGCATCTGCAAAACATATCGGCAAAACGTATCTACTGAGAGCGGACCACTGAAGCTATCATTTACCAACTCTTCTACTCCCCTTCTTCTCAAACCTCGTGTGTTACCTGCATAGCAAAAGATAACTATTCCCACCACAGTGCTACGCTACTCCTAACTGCGGAGTAAGGAACAGTAATGCGATGATAAATGCAGCAGCTTGGTTTACTTACTGCAACAATCCTCGATGTCAGTGTGGTGCTCACAGCTGCACTGTCTCAGAAGCCAGCATTTTCTGACAAGTTTTCTCACAAATATACAAAGGCCACTAAGGAATTTTCCGTTCTGAACACACTTCTGATCTGTACATTTCTCTTCACATTAGAAATTACATTTTTAAACACTACTGCCTGAAACGCTTTGGACCAACTGACTCCTCTTCTTGAGCAAGAAGAAAACCAATTGCTGCTAAACACAGACCTGCCTGAACTGTTCTTCAGAAAGCTTTGAAATCTATCGTAGTCCCACACCTATTTTCTGCCACTCAAAGTGAAAGACCTGAGCTTCAAATCCAAATTACAGACAACAAAATTGTTCATACTCACATCTTTAACAGCAAAGAAGAAAGCACAACAGAAACAGAGGAGGCAGCCATTGCTGCAGATCCCATCCAGGGCTGCAAAACCAAACCAATGGGCAGGAAGACACCTAGAAAAATAAAATAGCAATAAGTTCGGAGCAGGAACAAAGCATTATTAATATATTAACACATACAATTTCACATGGACCATCTAATTTTAGTTGTATTTCATTATGTTAATAAATAGGATTTTAGTTGTGTTAATCAACAAATATTTAATACATAAATATTTGTGTTCTATCTCAGCTAGAACCTACAGGTGAATACAGCTGGATGTGTCACTTACGCAGTCTGAAATTCAGAGGTAGGCATGTCTTGCCCGCCTTGCAGTAAACTGCTTGTTCACAGGATCAGGCTCATTCAATAAACCTTTCCTCTTAAAGTTATTTTGATCTGCTGAGCATATCCATTATAGCCATAATGTGGGAGGAGGACAGCTCACAAATATACCACTGCAACGTCCCCAGGCAGAGAACTCTGCACTTACTGACAGTCAGAAATAAAAAAAAAAAAAAGGATACTCTTCCACACCATAGTAAATCACTGCAGTCTTCTACTCCCTAAGTACAATCTTATTGTAGGGAAACATTCACATACCAGCAGCTATGGGAACTCCAATGAGATTATAAATGAGAGCAAAGACAAAGTTGATCCGGATCCTTTTCACAGTTTTCCTTGATAAATCTATACTTGCTACCACATCCATCAAGTCATCCTGCAAGTTAATATGTTTATTGGAGAAGTCAAAGAGAGAAAAAAAAAAGCATACATGTAGCATCATCATACTCCTATTTTAAAGCTAACTACCATACACTGGATGTAACAGATGTATGTAGTAAGTATTCTGTAGGCTGCTCTAGTTTGTCTGCATAGAGCCCATACAATCGGCACCAATCTTATTCCAGATGTCATTGTAATCTAAATGTATACAGCACCACACAGTACAGCTCTAGACGCTGACCACAATTTCTGTCAAGGTGTTGTTCATATGTAGGAAAAAGTGGCTATAACCTTGGAGGTACTGTGATATGTTACTGAAATATAATTTACGTTTGCCAAAGGTCAGGCCACTTTTTCCTCCTTTGCCCGCTCTCAAACTTTAATTACCCCAGAATTTGTAGGACCCAGAAAATAGGGAAGTTTCCTTCAGAGGATAATTACCATTACACTAAACAAACACGATGAAGACAATCTCTTCTCTGCTCCAGTTCTCCTGGCTTATGAAGGCTGTACACCTCAGCAGTGGTCTGAATCATTCAATACATCTTGGGCCTTCTAACCCCTCTTATCTCATTTTAACAAAGCACTCTCATTTCTTACCCTAATTAGAACCACA
>VYZW01043630.1:17458-41720 GCA_013401315.1 Balaeniceps rex | reverse complement strand
AAGCACTCCTAAAAGAACAGAAATAAAGAGTGTGTTTGTAATAAAGATCCTTATTGCTTCAGGAAAAAAAAAACATAACTTTTTTTCCTAGTAAGGTAAGACCAATTCCAAAAACAGTAATAGACAGTAAAAAGCAGAATGAGAGCAGATACCAGGGCAGCAATGTTTAAGGCAATACAGAGCATGGACTGTCCAACAACAAAAAAATTCCTTTTTTCTCCTTTCTTCCCCTTTGCTCTCTTTCAAGTCTCTGCATTACGTCCAACTCTCCTGTTAACTAAGAAAGGCAGGAAGAGGTCTTTCTCATGTGAAAGTGTTATAAAACTAGCTAATGGTATCTCTTCATCCCATTATTCTGCTTCAGGTGTAACTGCTATGACATTACTACTTATTATTTTCTGTTTAAATAGAGTGACAGATCAACCTCTGAATAAAAAAAGACAGCATTGAACTTACCATCAACAGCTGCTAGAACTGCTGTGCGACCTCTCCGCTCATGTTCCATCATGGCTTTATCAACTTCATTTTTAACAAGGAGGCCATTTCTATTCATCCATTCCCGGTTCCCAATGAGAACAGAGTATTTTTGAGAAGTCATAGTAGCTGAAGGAAGAAAATGAGAAGCCTACCATCACATTGATTACCAGGAAGCTTCCCTCCAGCTAATCCTATCCAGGTTCTCCCAGTATGCACCGAAATATCATTACAGAGAATCCAAACAGAAAGAAAGTCTTTCTCAATGTTTTCTGCCCTACCAATCTTTTCATGTGTTCTTGACAAGACAGACGCTAACATTTCTTCATGGGTAGTTACTACTAATGGGTAGTTACCATGTCAGTGGACCAAGAATCACAGGTCAAAGGACAGTAAAGGACCAAGTCCCTTTCTCAGTGCTTCTAATTTATATGTAACAGCCCAATATAGTTGAGAGATCTAACAATGAGCTGTTCTTGATTGAAAACCAGTCAGTTGTGCAAATATACACAGTTTTGGCTAGCAAATGGTAACTTGGGATGGAGCAAAGTGAAAAGAGAGAGAGAGACGAAAGACAACCCCTATATGATTTTCCAGCCCCATATTCAACATGTAACTTCAAATTGTGTTTAATCAAAACGTCCCGAGTGATGTGTGAGCATGAAATAAACTGATGACCAACTATCTCAAGTGTGCCTTGATGCAAGCCCAGTTCTCCAGGGCAGGAAAAAGTGACCTCATTCTTAAGGAGCCTAAAGACTCAAAAGCAAAAATTATCCATTTTAGTCTATAAACCAGAGTTAGCTTACTTGGTAGTTCAGCATCAAAAATCAAAGCAGGCTGCACTGATTCGTCCATATTTTCCTCAATTGTCACAAGCGTCACATTTCTAATATTGTTTTCTTCAACCATTTTATTTTTCCTGTAGAGTAATGCTTCAATATTGGTGACTTTACAACTAATGCCACAGCCTGGAACTACCTGAAAATCTGTGCATGTCCCAAGGATTTCTGAGTTCAGTTCCTAAAGAAAAAAGGATGCAAACTGAGAAAATTTTTAAATATATAAAAGCATGCCGCATTTACAAACCCCACAAAATAAAGTCCAGTCAAACTACTTCTAGCAGGAGCAGAGAAATATTCAATCAATCATCAAAACGTAAGTTTGAGCATCCAGTGCATCTAATATGGTATTAAGCGATTTATGAGGCTCCACAAATTTCAGCTTTCCCAACTGAATAAATCAATTCCTTTCTAAGTAACACAAGACTATTCATACATATTAAGTACTGCAAGAGAGGTTCTTCCATAACACAAACTACTCTTTTCCTGAATAAATAACTTACCTTTTTGCAGTATTTTGTTATTGCTACTCCAAGAGGATGCTCGCTATTACTCTCTGCAGTCCCCACTATCGCCAGCATTTTATTATGTGGTAGTTGGTTACCCTCCACTAGAAACTTCACCTGCGTCACTTCTGGAGTCCCATGAGTAATAGTACCTGTTTTGTCAAATACAACCACCTTTACCTGCAGCAAAACAGGAAGACTTTATTCAATGAACAAAGCTTTAATGTATAGCTTCCTCAGAAAACCACCCAATTCAACCAAACTTACTAGCAGGTACCGATCATACATCACTTACTAACATGTACTGATGTATATATAAAGATCTGCTCAGGCAGCAAGTGGCAAAATGCCACCAACATCAGCCTTTAAAGTTCTTGTAACAATAACCCGGATTTCTTACCTTATGTGCCATCTCTAATGGCTCTCCTCCTTTGATCAGTATGCCGTTCTGAGCTCCTACTCCAGTACCAACCATCACAGCTGTCGGGGTGGCTAATCCCAGAGAACAGGGGCATGCAATACACAAGACTGTGATAGATGCTTGGAAAGCAAAGCGGATTATCACCTCGGCTGTAGAAATGCTCTTATTGTAACCCTAGTGACAGAGGTTTATTTTAGTATCAGAAGAAATTGAACAATAGAAACAACGTATTCAACTACACATTGTCTTTGTTGTTAAAAAAAATCTGCAAATATATAAGCTAAAGTATTAAAAAGTAAAGCACAGGCAAATTATGCAAAGCTAAGGTTAATAACTAAATTAATGAGTAAGTTCTGTTCTATACTGCATATACCCGTGATCTGTTTTATTTATAGGACATTTTCCTAAATAAGGTACCACATGCTATGATAACTCTTTTACACTGTAATGTAATAAAAGATACTCTATCAACAATATATACAATAACAAAGAAATAGGATATGAAGGTTGCTTTCCTGGAAACTAATGAACTCTAACCAGAGCTAGTAATGAGTCAAGAACCCTGCGACCTAAGCAACCCTAAGGTACAAGTTAAGATCCTGATCCTCCTCTGGCATCTGTAATGAAGGTGAATTCCACTGATTTCAAAGATGTATTTACACACAGCTAGGCTAACAAAACTAGATGCAGAATTAGAGCTTGTGACACGAGGGACTTCTTTTCCCCACAGAGAAGGAATGGAAATTGGGAAATTTTGGTGTCTAGTATTTACTTTTTTTTAATTAACTTTTTTTTAAGTACTAACTTTCAGGAGTTAATTACTGCAGATTCTCTTTAAGTATAAATACGGGAGTGATACCGTGTAAAAAAAATGCGTAATATGAAAAATATAACAACAATAACAATAATAATCATATAATATCTATAGTCAGCAACTGCCTGCAAGGATAATTCAGAAAGAGAACCATTGAAGTCTAACAGACTTGTAGGCTTTTTTTTTTTTTTTTTTTTTTAAATATTTCAGAAGGTGTTTAAGGAGACTTACTTACCAGGAAGTATTTTTCTATTATTTCAAAATCCACAAATCCAATTATAATCCAGGCAAAAAGGGTAACCACAGAGACAGCCACAATAGAAGGAACAAAGTAGCCACTAAGTTTGTCTGCAAATTGCTGGATAGGCGCCTAGGAACGAGAAACACGTCAGATCCAGCAACATTATGCTTACTCTCTTCTATGCCTTCAGACACAGATATAATCACAGCTTCTGTCTGCAGCACATTTGGCCTACCACACTTTATAATTACATATTTACTTAATAAGATGATGATACTTGGAACAGCAGACCGTATCGAAGTCCTTATTCAGCAAGATACTTCATTATGCAACTGCAGTTTATATCTAAACATTCTTAACCACTCCTCAAATGATTTGGCGTGCTGATGCCTAAACGATAAGACATAACCCAAATACTTAATTTGATAATACTCTACCTTTGAGGTCTGAGCCTCCTCCACAAGTTTAACAATCTGGGAAAGAGTTGTATCAGCTCCAACATGGGTTGCCGAAATCAGTAGTGATCCATTCTGATTAATAGAACCTGCAATAACTGTATTGCCACGTTTTTTAGCCACAGGCATCGCTTCACCTAAGGAAGGGTCAACAACAGATACGAAGGTATATTTTTCAGCAATAATATAATAGCTACGAACTCCTAACGTGCAATTAGAAGAGTGAGGAGAACATCAGCTTCAACTTCCCTTCTTTGGATTTGTTTGAAGGAAGAGAAAAACATTTTTACACTTGCAAAAAGCAAATGCTTACCTGTGATAAGAGATTCGTCTACCATAGAGTGTCCTTCAATAACACGACCATCCACTGGGAATTTGCCTCCTGGGATCACTTTGACAATATCACCTCGTTGAACCAGTTCAACATCAACTTGCTCTTCACTAGAATGATGTGTAGTGTTTTTAATAAGAGATTGTTAACGAAGTTAGCCAGGCAAAAGGAGTTGTCACTATACACAAAGCATAATCCCATTGGTTGACATTGTTAACGTATACAAAAATTGTCAGAAGAAAGGCCATTTTAAAGAGCACTATGATTATTTTATCATTGTTTTATTTACTTTCCAGTTGAGAAAAATCCACTAATTTTCTTATTACAGCAAAAATTAGCAAGATTCCAATAAAACAAATCAGAGCAGTGTTAATTTTTCTGCATTTTAACATTTATATCTGGCAAATCTGCCAGCAAATCTGAAGTTATTTGCTTCATAGTTCTATGGAATGGTAACATTTGTCTGTGAATTAAGCATATTAACAACAAAAAAGGAACAACAGAAAAAGCAAATGACAAAGCAAGATACCTTAAAAGAACGTTATCAGGGCCCAAGGTAACAATAGTAGCTTCAGTAGCTTGTAATGAAATTAGTCTTGCCAGTGCTTCTGATGTTTTACCCTAGAATAATAATTTTCATATTTTTCTGACTATGCTATTGAAAACAAATTGCTGGGTAAATGACAACTGCGTATGTTGCAATTTACCCTATTAAGAAAATACTTTCTGCAAACAGACTTACATTAAGTCATTTCATATTTTTACTAGTTCAGTTACTGAAGATGATTTTACAACAAAGAAGGTTAAAAGAGCCTAACAAAGCTTTTTCATGGGATTTTTTTTAAGGGTATGCAACATTCTGAAAGGATTCTTAGTGTCTCGCAGCTTGTAGATATCCTGGGCTTTTATTTTCCTTACCTTTGCAACATGCTCTAGCCACCGGCCCAGTGAGATGAACACAAACAGCATAGGAGGTGTGTCAAAGAAAGTTACAGGGTTTACTTTTGCTTTCTCAGCCATTGCAACTAGAAGAATAACAAACGAGTAGACAAAGGCAATGGAGGTTGCCAAAACAATGAGCACGTCCATATTTGCAGTTTTGTGCTTCAGTGCTTTGTACGCCTGTATATAGAAGTGCCAGCCTCCAAAAACCTGCAATGAGAGCATCAGTTGTATTTTACACACACATTTGTAACACAGCAGCATTTCCATAAGAGAGGGAGACACCCATTTTATTGGTGTTATTTGCCTTCTCCACCTCCTCCTGAACAAAATCCCAGCTTTAGCCAAGGGCTGTGATCTCTACCACACTACTCTCAGGTCTTGTCACCTCCACGCAGTTCCACCAGCTCCTCCCCGTGCCCACCAGTGTGGCTAGGCAGGCTGCCTCGGATGCTGCCTGGCTGCATAGCTCCTCTATACTCTCTGGCCTGCCCGTACGGTCCCTAGCACCACTTATTTTGGCAACAGCAGAAGCACAAAACAACCTCAAAAGCATTTTGATTCAGCACAGTTACAGTCACTTCTCAAATTTAATTTCTTCATCACCTTCCATTTTGAGTGCTTAAGCACAATAAACTAGGAGTTGTCGTATTCCCACTTACCTGTACAGGGACACAGAGTAAAAATGACACAAAATTCATAACAGACAATCCTGGTAGGAGCTGGTATTCCAGGACCATAGATGAGTGAAGAGCCTCCATTTCCTCACTGCTCATGTTGTGATGGGCGTGAGCATCTGAAAGCTGACTGTCCATAACCATCATGTAAATCATCAGTCCCATGACAGGAATACAGAAAACGAGGCTCACAACAAAAGACCTTTTCCACCTCAGATTTAAAAAAAGAACAAAAAAAAAAATTTGTTTTGCTGTCAAGTGCTGGATAACATTTTAGCTAGCAAGTCTGCACAGTCACCAAAAAAAAAAAAATCTGTAACTTTACTGTTTATTAAAAAAAGAATCAAAGATATTTACAGAATCTAAATATGTTCAGGAATACTTACTGCCTTATTTCCTGTTTGTGATCCAGATGACTAGCAGATCTATCTTTTTTGACTAACGAAGTAGTGAAACCCAAATCCTAAGGAAAAAGCATAAAAGAGAGAACAGTTGATTTTTAAAGACATTTTGTGCTCGTACAAAGTTATTGCTAGATTATTGATGGTGCCAGCCTTATATTTGATTTACTTTATTAACATTTCTGATATGATTGTTACTAATTTTTAGTTACCTCGCAAAGAGAGAAAAGCAACCTGATGTAGAAATCAGCCTTTCTAGAACATTAAAATGCTACTCTAAAATGTGGCTTTCCAAAATGGTTATTCCTGAAGCACAGAAGTAAGAGAAATTGAGGGAGAAAGCCAAGAAACTTATTTCACCTCTCTCCTGCTACAGCACTCATAGATGTGCTTTATTTCTCTGCAAACCTATAGCTGGTATCTTCAACTCTACCATAGTCTGGCTTTCCTAGTATTTCTGTTTAAAAACTTAGGCGAAGTCATAATAGAGCATTGCTTTTGAGCCAGAACACACATATTATCTGCAGAAGCCTGCACTAAGAAGATAGCAGATGGAAGAAAAAAGACAGTTTTTTTCCTTTAATAGTCCTCCCTTCTCTTCTGTTTCTGGGGTATGTAACTGTGAATTCAAAGGACACTGGCTATTTTATGAGACTTGGTGCCTTCATGAAACTTACCTTTATCACTTGCATAACATCTCGAGGACCTATAATCTCAGGATCGTATTTAATGTGCGCTTTGTTGGTTGCAAGAGCTACCGAGCAGTATAAAACACCATTAGTCTTCATGAGGGTGGATTCTATTTTGTGTACACAGGAAGCACATGTCATTCCCCTCACCTGTAAAATAAAGGTTCCTTCCTGTTACCAAACCACAGGTTACTTGGTAAATGCATCTTAAAAAGTAGGAAAAGTGCTTGTGACTATCCTGAATTACTTATTGTACATTTCTGGGGTTTGAAGCAGTGAGATGGAGCTCTCTAGTTAAGGATGAGAGCACTAGAGAGGAAGCACAGCATAGAGACAACATTATTAAGCTCTGCTACAGCTCTGCTGGCTCTTCAAGCTCAGAGCTGGGGTACATTGAGCTAGACTCAGCTACCAAAAAACCAACCAAACAAAAAAAACCCCAACAACAAAAAAACGAAATTCCTGCAATAGGCAGAGTAATTAAAAAACCCACAGGAATATTTCTCCACTTCAGTGTAGTAGTGAGTCAGCACAGTTTGCAGGACAAGATATAGTTTGTGATACGTACCTGACGTACTCTTAGACTTTATTTTTTGTACATTAAGCTCTGTTATATGACTAACACTTTAGGAAGTGGATGCTTACACAAGCACATCCAATAAATAGAAGTAATAAAGACGGGGGTGGTTGGTTTTAATTACTAGCTTACAACAAGTTCCAGAATTCCATCTCCTTCACCACAGTTTTCCATCACGGTAGCTCCAAATCCCAGTTCCCGTATGAGCTCTGCAATAGCTGAAGGCTGTATGACAGCAGGATTATACCTCACTTCTGCCTTTCCTGCCATTAGGGCAACAAGTATTGAATGTATTCCTAGAAAACAAAACGTGCGAATGGCAGATCATGTTTAAGAAAAAACACTGCATTTACGGGTAACATGATGGCACAAGAGCAATTTATTGAAATTGAGAAAGCTACCACAGCGTAGGTACATATAAAGAAAAACGTCAGCATTTTTGGAAGATACATCAACAATGCAACAAAAGCATCTAAGTGTAGGTGTGACAGATGAAAGTATTACTCCACACGAGCTGCATATTTTTACATTCAATCTATGCTATATGAAAAGATGATCTATTTTTATTTAAAAGTTCTTCTAAAATACAGTTCTGCATATTTTTCTGATCTGCATTTAGCATTTCTAAAAGCCTTTTCTTCAAGAAAGAACATGTATGAGAAAGGGTAGATCTAGCAATATGCAATCCTACTATACTCTAAGTGAAAAGGATTTAGATTCACCCATTTTCTAGGATGAAAAAAATTAAATCCCAGGTTAACTTGGAATACATCCATCTTCATTACAATAATTAAACACAGTCTACATTAATGACTCTTCATTACATCATAGTCATGCAACTATTTGTTGCCACAAATAAAAACATCACACTGACAGAAGACAGACATAGTTGTCCTGACTCACAGAGCTTATATTGTTATGTCTCTTTAATCCGTATCAATACTGTCCCTCTCTAATAGCTCCCTTTCTAATACAGGCACGCGTACTTCTGCCTTTAAGTTGCAGACCTGGGCACGTCCCTCCAGTAGAAAAGACTTGTTTTAGTTTCAAAAGGATCCATATTTGATCCTATATTCTGTTTGGAGCACTCCAACTCCTGCTTTTGCAAAGGCAGTCTCTAGCCAGCATGCCCACGAAGCAGCAAGAACATTGTTTTCATCCTATGAACCAACAATGAGCAGACTATGTTCTCACCCATGAAACACACCAGCAATGGTACTCCTCTTGATAACCCACACATTAAAAATGCTGTACGAAAGCTAGATAGATTCTCTAAAAGAAATGCTTAACAGATTACACTGACATTTCTCTTACCATCTTCTCTTCTCAAATTTCTCTCAATGTTGGCTACACATGAAGCACACGTCATTCCTGTGACTTGGACATAGCACTTTGATATAGTCTTTGTCTCTTGCCTAGCAAGGTGGGTTGGTGACACTTTGGAGGGAGGCTCGGTTTTGTGAGATTCCAGCTGCACTTCGGGTGAGGGCTGAGCTATTGCCACAGGTAGTTCTGTCTTTGCTGAAAAGGAGATTGCAATTCACGACATTATGAATAGCCACGGCAATGAGGTATGAGCTGGTACTACACCAGCCGTAAATACATGTTGCTGTAGATTTAGACCAAAAAATGGTAATTGTACATGCTTTGTCAATCAGATTCATCCATCTGTCTGTCAATTACAGTAAGCAAAAGAAAACAAGACAAAGGGTTGGGCCACCGGTTAACTTACTATTTTGCTACTATTTTTCCTTTTGCCTTTCTTCATTGTATTTGTCTGTTCTGTTGCACACCCTTTGTCCTCTTCTGTAGGTTGTAAGCTAAACCTCTGCATTGCAAACTTAGTTTTACACACAATTTTATTGACTTTACCTGGGGCACAAAGCTGAATTTGTAAGCAAGTGCATGTTTCGTAAGCAAAGTCAGTGTTTTTGACCTTAGGGAAGGACTCTCAAGACTACAGACAACTGCTTCTTACAGCAATTCAGGAGATGCTATGTTTATGCAGGAGCAGTATGAAAGGAATTAAATGGGAGCACCTGACTACTTCTTCAGTTATTGCCATTAAATAGCTCACGTACTGTATTTCTCAAAAATTTAATCTTACTGAATCAAAAAATGAAGCTTCCCTGTCCCCTCAGGAAGTCTCTCTTCCTATTAATATTTGCTTGTATTCTTGCCGTAAGTCTTCTGCATTCTACCATCTAGCCATCTGCTCCCGCTGTCCAATTACTTTTAGTGTACCAGTCATCACAGTAAGCATCTGTACTGGTTTTGGCTGGGACAGGGTTAATTTTCTTCATAGTAGCTCACATGTTGCTATATTTTGGATCTGTGACCAAACAGCACTGGGAGCACACCGACGTTTTGGTTGTTGCTGAGCAGTGCTTACTCAGAGTCAAGGCCTTTTCTGCCTCTCACCCCACCCCCGCAGCAAGCAGGCTGGGGGGCACAAGGAGTTGGGAGGGGACATGTCTGGGACAGCCGACCCCAACTGACCCAAGGGATGTCCCACATAACATCATGCTCAGCAACAGAAGCTGGGGGAAGGAGGAGGAAAGGGGGATGTTCGGAGTGATGGCATTTGTCTTCCCAAGTAACTGTTACGCATAATGAAACCCTGCTTTCCTGGAGATGGCTGAGCACCTGCCTGCTGATGTGAAGTAAGGAATTAATTCCTTGCTTTGCTTGCACACACAACTTTTGCTTTACCTATTAAACTATCTTCATCTCAATCCACAAGTTTTCGCTCTTCTACCCTTCTCTTCTCCATCCCGCCATGGGGGAGTGGGCGAGTGGCTGGGTGGTGCTTAGCTGCTTACCAGGGTTATCTCACAACAGCATGATTTTAACTTCCTCAGCGATGCCCACACCCTTCAGATTCTTGTCACTCCTCAGTCATGCCTGAGCCTGGTTAAATATCCCTTCGCCAGTTACTCCACAGGAGCCAAGCCTTTGATAATTTGCTATTAAAGAAACTTCAGCGCAGTAATCAATAATATTTTTCACAGTTAGCAAAGCTACAATTCCATATTCATGTCCAGTTTGCTACATATTACACAGTAGCAAACTGGAGTACCATGCCAACATCACCATTTATCTGACATATTTACATTTCTAGATATCTCAGTCATTTTTAATTAATCTGATGTATTAAAGGAAGTGCATGCATATTTAATTATCTCATTGACAGTGAAGATATAAAGCTTCTCTTGGCAAGCACGAAGTATATGTCAACTGCTAAATTTCATCTTGGCTGGTACCAAATCCTAAACAGAACTGCACAATCCTTTTAAATTTAAAAGTTTAGTATGTCATTACCTGATAAAGATGCATCAAATCCCATATCCTCTATCGAGGATTGCAAGTCTTCTGGGCATGTCTGCAGAGGGTCATATTCTATAGTCCCGTTACGATTTGCGAGAGAGACATGAATAGATTTTACACCTGCCTTTTGGGATAAGACTCCCTCAATGGACTGCACACAAGAGTTGCAAGTCATTCCCTCAATATCTATCACAACAACTTGAGTAAGTGGCTGGCTAGCATCCTTCAAAGCTGGATGAGGATATTTCCCCACGCTAGCATCTCCACTGAAAAGTACTGCATTCTCATATTCGTCAGGAAGGCTGACTTTAAATGTCTCTGGAGACACTGCCTCTATGGCTTTTCTCAGTACTTCTATGCTAATTAAGTTTGGGTTATAGTTTATAATAGCAGATTTCTTCTCTAATGAAACAACTATACTTGTTACTGATGGGAGTGCTGTCATGGTACTCTGAATATTGAGGACGCACGAACGGCAGTGCATGCCATCAATTCTGAAGACAATTGTCTTTGTATTGTTCACATTCAAGTTTTCTTTCAGCGCTGTCTCAGAGCCTTTGGTCTGAGTGTTCCTCAACCTTTCCAGGTCAATAGCACTGAGCTTGAGGGGTCTAGGCTGCTTTTTGAAAGATGCTGTGAAACCCGCAGCTTCAATTTGATGTCTTATTTCTTCTGCTGTAATTAGATGAGGCTGGTAGACAACAACAGCTTCCTGATTGTCCAGGGACACTGAAAATTAATCAAGAAAGTAAGTGTGCGTTACTGCCCCAAACATAATAAGCACGTTGCCCTAAGAGCAATGAACATTGTCAAAGCTTTCCAAGAATGCTTTAAATACTCAGAAATGTAACTGCAATGGAAAGGAGATCTGAATTGTTTGATATTTACCAAACCAACTAATTCTTCAACCATTTTTTGTCTAGTACTACAACAATTTTCAACTCCTCTTTTTCTCAATTTTTTGCTCCTTCCCCAGGACTTTCACAAATGGCATTACTATTTCTTACTAAATTTATCCTTTTATCAGGGGTCTGTGGCAATACATTTATGCCAAAGCTATTTATACAGATAATTTTGTCTTGCCTTTCTGATACAATCACATACATGCCAATATTAATTTTTAATTGAACAGAACATATAACCTAATATTAATTACAATACAATACAAAAAAAAGACATCTGGTATTAGAGATTTCTATAATTGGTAATAAAATTGTGGAGCATGACTACTCCAGGCTCCCTACCAAAATACAAAGCAACCACTGAATACTGTCACACATATAACAGCAACAACCTCACCACAATTTGGGCCCCCTTCTTCACTTCTTCGCAACTTGTAACTAAATACCTGGTACCACAAAGAGTAACTGTCACACTAAGCTATCTAATCTAAACCCGAGATGTCTCCACAATGCCATCAGAGAACAGCACGGTCAACTTCAACTTACATAAAAATACACTAAGGTTTTACCTTTAATCCGCTGAATTCCTTGCAATTTGCCAACCTTCCCCTCAATGGTGCTGGTGCAGGAATGACAGGTCATCCCCTCTACTTTCAGGCGCAGCACAACGCTACTTGCTTGAGACCAGCTGGAATCTTCACAAGTTCCAGGTGTTACCTCTGGTGCAGAGATATTTAAATCTACTCCTGGGACCATCTGGATAATCTGCTTGCCATTTATAATGGAAGAAATGAAAGTCACCACTGCAGTTTTTTGATCAGAGGACATTTTAACATCCACGATACCTTTGTTCTTTAGTAGTGTACTACAAATCTGTTTAGGTGTTAGAGCTGACTGAGTAGGAATGGTAAGAAAAATAGTGTCAGGTAAAACAGGTTGTGGGTTTGAATCAGCTAACGTAGCATCAAATCCCATGTCATATATTGCTTCCTGCAGTGTTGCTGGAGTCTGCAGTTTTGAGTCATAAACGACGACTGCATTCTTATCCTCTAGAGATACCTTGCAAGGGAAAAAAAACAAAACCATTTAGCAAACTGCAATATCAAGAGATGAGAACTAATACCCTGCATGAGACTAGAAATAGCTTTTACTTGCATATATTAGTAATACTTGTCCAGTATCATTTTATCCATCACTACTCACCTTGAAGAGTAAAGCCACACCAATAGCCACCACAAAGTAACTTCTGCTCATCTGTGCAACAACACAGCAAGAAAGAACAGATTTTCCCTGCCCTCAGTTTCAGAATCCTTTACAAGTCTGTCTAGCCACTTTTGCATACGACATCCAGACAGCATCAACACATTTAATGAAACTTCCAGAGCCAAACCCTCTCCAATTATGACTAATCCAATTCAATCCCAAAAGCAAAACAGCCCACAGAAAAAAATCTGATCACATGTACAATTCTGCAGTTAGTAGTAATTACCCTTAGGCTACAAGGATGGAAGAAAACACTCTTCGAAAAAGCCCACCGATTTAAGTAGCAGTGAAAGGAGTCCAGTGTTTCTAGGCATCTTAGGCACAGGCTGTTAACATGCTATGAGCAATAAAGGGCATCAGACTTCACAGAACAAAATTCAGTTTTGAAATATGATATATGACAAACATTAAAGCAGCTGTTTTTCCTCCAGAGACATCCTAATTTGGTCCTAACCTTTCACATCAGATGGTACAAATATCCTCAATTTAATTTGCTCCCAACTGATGATATATCAAACACAATTATTTCAGTTTACAAAAGGGAAAGCTGATGCCTGCCAGAGGCCCAACACAGTATCATTCAATTCTATCTTTCCTCTGGGCAAAGGTACAACCTAAAGACCACAGTCATGATTAAATCAGACCAGTTAAATCATTTTAAGAACCACCTTTCTTCATTTTTGTCCCAATTACGGGCCTTAGCAGAATTAGCAACATGGACATTTATTGCTTTCATTGCAGTTGGAGGCAAAATAGCCTAAATGCAACTCTGTTTGTCTGTATTAGCCATCTAACGTTCATTCTCCCTTGCTAACCTAATTCATAATCACTAAACAAACCCCCATTTTACTATTCTTGGAGATTTTTCTGAAACAAATGATCTGGCTAAATTGAAGTTCTGATGCTGTAATGAGGATAACTACTAAATATGACCTCTTAAAAGTTTCTTATAGTCCTGTTCTACTCAGACTAAGTTTTTGTAATACATTTCCTTGCCAAGAGTAGTTTTAGAAATAGTATTCAGCTTTGGGATAAGGTATTTACCTTAAAACCTAAACATAAAACTCTTAATACTGTCCGTTTAAAAACCTGCTTCATTCCTTATGTAAAAGACACTATGGGGGATTCACATTGTCTTCAATTAAGCTAAAGTATGAACGTGTCCTCCTCCTCCTATCTCAAGTCATCTGTATGTTCTCAGAAATTAGCTGAAACAATAAAAATGCAAGTTTGACAAGATTCAATCTTTTGCTAGAATAAGGGAGAAAGCGAGGATTCTGAAGTCAGATTATTTGGGGGTATTATTTCACAGGCTGCTTTTAGCCTTCATTTGACTTCATGCTTGCAGGTACCTAGCGATTCATCTGTCCATACCATGCCACATATGTTAACAGTGGTATCCCTATTTCTAGAACGGTTTGTTCAGTAATCCAAGGTTCTGGTGTCAAGAGCATAGCCTTGTATCACGTTAAAGCTCCATTGAAGTTGAAGGAAGACAAAAAATGATGTGTCTTGTAAACATTGCTGCTGTTCACCAAAATTTCCGTGTGTGTACATGAACACCTACTTCGGGCAAAAGGAAACTGTACTAACCAGGGCATCATTTGCCTTTGTACAGAATGGTGCACCACAACGAGCCCTTCAAAATCAGCTAGAGGTAATGATCACATGCCCCCCCAGATTAAGACAGTGTACCCTATTCTGAGAAGGGAAGTGTTTGTCTAAGACATATCCAATAAAACACAAATTATCTTTTGATGAAACCAGGAAGATATTATTTTCTTTAGAGTAAAATCAACCATTACAGGATGTTACAGCATGATTTCAGAACCTAGATACAAAGTAATTAAACTTTGCAATTTTCTGTTGCTGCTGTTGTTTGGACTGTTCTTCTAGCACAAATTAGGTCATAAAACCAACAGGAGTCTCCCAGCTTTTAAACTGCTTCCATTATTAAAACTACTGTAAAATGATGTATTGTGTAGGAATAATCAGCTCACACTGGAATACTCTACAGTCCAATATTTTGCCCATGATAGAAAAAATACTAACAAAATATTGATATCTCCTCTGAGCTAAGAAAAAAAAAAAGTTAAAATCAAGTCAGATCAAGGAAGTCTGGATTAAGGGCAAACCAAGTAGCTCTGTTAGCAGTTCAAGACTATAGTTCTGCTGCACTCTTTCTCTCATTTCCTCATGGACAGTACAAAGCAAAGTAAACTTCTAATGCCTGAAAGAGCTAGCAAGACTTTCCTTTGTCACCTGGATTACCTGCTACTCTTATTTCGTGAACCGCAACAAAACAGCTTTATTTTTCATGGTGGGTCAACTACCACATGATTAACCGGACACCTCACAAGCCCACAAATGCTTTTGAACCTGTGCAAGTCACCTTTGTGTACTAACAGTTTGAAAGAAAAGGCCTGGAGGCTTGTGAGCAAATACTGACATTTACTCAGTATAAGGGACAAGGACAGCTTGCTTTTTTCACCAGTGTAAGTTCTAGGGCTTTTGCTTTATCGTATTTAAAAATTTACTGTTCTTGCCTTTTTTTTTTTTTTTTGACTTTTTTCTCATTACTTCACAACACTAAATTAATTGTAAAGCAGAAAATGACTTAATAGTAACAGATAATCACTTAGCTCCCACTGCAGCAAAGTAAGCACTTGTTTTTCTCTTATACCAGAAATACATGAATGCAATTCTAACATCAGCTTCCCACGAAACGTACAGAATATACCCTTTCCACATATTTTCCTCCCTTGGTGCATATTTTATCATGGTTTCTCATATAAGAACAAAGCTTTGTAAGAAACAGCGATAGTGTTACTTACTTTAATGCTATGGATACCATTCATCTTCCCGACATGCTGTTCAATGGTTTGAACACAGGAATTGCATGTCATCCCCTCCACACCGATGACTATGGATTTTGCCTCCATTTTCAAATTCTATTCAAGTCTTCTCATTGCTGTTGGCCAAAAACAATTAAGACATTTGTTCTTAAATCATTTCACAAAGACGTGAAATCAAAACAGGGATTTAACAGATGATGTACTTGACCACACGTAACCCTAGTAGATGTCAAAATCTGAGCAAAGCTGAACAGGAAGGAGAAGTTTAGGTATTTATTCCTATGAATTTTCAAAAAGGGAAAGTGTTCAGACATTTATTATTGATTTGTGTTACAATCGAGATCATTTAATCGTGTGCAGCAAGCTGTGATTCACTGCTGTGCGAGATGAAACTATAGGGAGAAGCAAGTGAGAAAGAGAGACACCAGCTCTTGGAACGCTAGAATGATAGAGGACGGCATGTAAGCCATAGTGGCACAGGTGATGATCATGTTTTTCCACATTTATATCTCATACAATATCCTGCACCAGCAAAAACAAGTGATATTGAAATTAGCCCTAGGAAGCAAATCAAGCTTTTTCCACATCTCATTCAGAAAAGTCTAATTTCTGCTCCTCTGAAAATTATCATTATTATTTTTGCTCATAAAAACAAGCCCAGAAAAAAAGTGACTGAACCTAAATGAAATTAATTTGTAGGAATAACGGCTAATGCAAAGGACTTTGTTTTGTCCAATGCATAAACTGTTAAGTAAGAGGGGAAAAGAGGGCAAAAGAAGTGATTTCCAGATTTTTTTTTAACCTTGTGAAAATTTGCATTGTTTTTTCCAATGACAGAGAGGTTAGTGACCAGGAAAATGATCACAGTCAACTGCTTAATGTTTGGCTGCAGTGGAAGCAACAGCAAATTTTGATGATTAACTGAACAGCTAAGTTAAGCACGTGCTTAACTTGTTTTTTGTACCCTGGGGACTTATCTTGGAAAACTAAATTATGTTACGTATTAACAATGTTTAATAAAATTAATTTTCTTGCTCCTTGATGACATTTCAGAACTGTTCCCCGTTATAGACGGTCTAAAAGTTTTTGGTTTCGCTTTGAGACATGCCACAAACCGTGTAAGAATACAGGGACGTTTCATCATAGAAACAGGTTTACCTCACTGACACACAAAACTACGTGCTGAAGCTTAATCAGCAAGAAGACAGTGTAAACCTGTGAATTACTGAAGTTTCCAATTGATGAAATACATATTTTTCCTTTAACTGCATTTTGTGTGAAGAGCCAGGAACACATTGCAAATTTCTGTCAGCCACTAACCTGTGGGAGAATGTAGCTATAATTTCTAGGTCAAAAAAGAAAAAAAAGTTTAACTGTGCAAACAACATGAAAGATAGTCTGAGAAGTTGACTTTAAAGATGCATCTGATGCATCTCCTAAAATCCTCAAATGACCAGCTAATTCATTTAAACTGTGGCATGAACCTTCGTATTCTGACAGGCAGTAAGAGTTTTGTTCAAGAACTACGCGGTAAATGACTAGACAAACCAAGAATTAGTGCACATTAATGATAAGCACGGCTAATGGACAGGAACATTTGGCAAGGCATAAAGGAAACCTCATAGCCATAAGGACTTCAAACACCTGTATGCAACGGTGCAGGAACCTTTTTCACCGACACTTGTGGAGAGCCTGAGCAGCAACCCCACAGATATTTCAATCTGATCAGAACCTTGAACAACCTGTGATCCTGAAAGGCATCAAGTATTTACTCCAAATATATTGTAAAGTGCTAATGCTTCATCCTTCCAATCACAGATGAAGTTAGGAAGCATAAGGGCTGCAAGCACAACTCAAGACTGTCGGTGGCTGCGGGATCAGAATCAAAAGCTGCGTCCTGCTCTTGTCCTGTGTCTGGATGCAGGCGTGGGTGCGTGCAGGACACACTGCAGCGTGATGTGGTCTCGGTGCCAGGAGACAGAGGAAAGAGCTCCCACAAAGTGGGGCCTCAGGCAACGAGAGCTTTGATTATTGCTATGGCTGGCCAAGAAAACAGCATTAACACTTGCACTGGCTGTACTAACCAGGTGCTGCTGCCTCAGAAGATAAAACAATGAGAGCAAGTTACTAAAGAAGACATCATATTATGCTATAGTCAGTAGAAAACAGTAACAATAACTCATCCTGGCTAAGAACAGAAATAAGATAACTCTACCTGAAGAATTATTACAGATCTCACTTCTCCCCTATTCTTCCAAGATCTGAGTTATTAGAAACACACACACAAATATTTGTATGTAAATATTCACACATTACAGAAATATAGAACTATCACCACACACAGGAGAATTATGAATCAGCAGAAGAGTATATATTAAGCGCACTTCATATGGTAGGTCCTTTCTCAGGCTCATCTGCACACTCAGAGGTACAAGATATTTTTAAAAACGCTATAAAGCTACCCAAGAAAATACACGCTTTCATGTCATCATATTGAAATATGATCCTCACTGATTACCTCAGCTCTTCCATAAGGAATGCTCAGTCCATATAAAACAAAGACATAATTGTAACTCCACAGTCAGGGAGCAATGAACATTCCCACAAGGCTGAAGTACAAATAAAGTTTCAAAAAGTACTTGACTTAGTGTGTTTTGTGAGCACAACCAGACACATACAACTAACTACCATGAGACACAACAGTCTATCATAGACAGAGTCAATCCGTCCTCCAGTAAGGTTTGGATAAAGTGAATTTAAAAGCATTTCAGGTACATGATCAACTTGAACTGCCTTGACAACTGCACAATTACTGTATTTTGGAAAAAAAAAAAGTAAGGAAATACTTTGGCTGTGAGCTGCTATCTAAAATAATCAAAGGTTGGTAAGATGCTGCCTTGGATGAGAGTTGGGGTACAGCTGTACACCAGTCTGAGAAAAGTCTGCTGAGCTCCTGGCTATCTTGCCTGTTTTTCAAGAGACTCAAGCTACAGCACAGTAATATCCATTATTACAGGAAACTAGGATACGGCGTTAAAGTCTTTTCTATAAGTCATACGTCAAACTAACAGCAGCCATGCACGTAATATGGCGACCTACTACTATTAAAGTGATTACAGTAGCCATCAGCACTGCTACTGAATGCCCACCAATGTATTAAAAAAATTAACTGCTTATATATGTAAAAATAACATTATACTTTAAAACATCTACTATTATTATAGTTTGTTATGGACAAAGTATTTCCTCCATTTTCTCAGTTTATTTCCTTGCCTTTCTGCTGTTCATTTCACATATAATCACTTCCACCACTTTTTACATGGCCTCATGTTTTCCTACTTAAAAGGTAGCACGTGGAAAGAGAAACGGGAATTATTAGAGCTACTCTGCCTTAGGTGGTCTAATTAAGTAAATAAAGTTTGTAAAGTGACTTCAAATATGATGTATGATATTTACAGAAGTGGAAGAAAATACTCTGATTGCAATAACTCAGGACCACTTATAAAGCACGTTAGAATCCTATTACATCAACAGAATGTCCTATTTATGTTTCAAGTGTATGCTTCATACAGACACAATCTTTCCTTTAAAATAAAACACATCATCTGCTATTTGTGCTTGGATTTAAATAAATCAAAAGCAATCAACTGCCATTCCACTGCCCTAAGAAGTTTTTTTTGTTGGGTTGGTGAGGTTTTTTTTAAAGACCGCTCTCCTAGCACCAACTGCTCAGGGCCCCACGGCGTTAGGCATTGTATAAACACAGTAGAGAAAATCCTTTCCCGTAAGAGATTGCAATTCAAACCTGCAAAAAGCATAAAGGCATAAGAGAAAAAGAATTTTTTTTTTTTACGCCTTAAGGTACTGGGACTGAATCCAGGACCTTCATCACAAAATTCATTTGTTGGATCAAACTGTCTCTTCTTCTTGTTCTCCAACTTTTAATTAAGAAATGCTACTGGATCTACACGATACATGCATTGTTAACAGCTCTCTGTTGGTGGGGAAGATGACAAACAAGGATTTTTATTTGTTTTGTTGCAAGTTGCTAACAGTTTTCATACCATTTTTAAAAACAGGCTGTTCTCTAAAAAACAAGATGTGTCCAAATCTGAAGGTAGAAAATGAGCCATTTGTAAGCAATACTGTCTTTTCACATCAGTTGCACTGTATTATTGACACTGAATTGAGAAACAGCACATTCACCATCTCAGTTTTCTGCAGTCTTAGTGAGATTTCTGAAGACCAAATTGTCTGGATTTCCAGTGCTCCTGATGCTTTAAAGAGGTCTTGTTCTCAGAAGAAAGTATAGCGTTAATACGTAGTGACTGCAAATATACACACACCCTTTTTCCTCCCCTTACACAATGCCCAGGACAAGTTAAATTTAAAAGCTAATACATGCCTACATCTGAGACAGTACTCCACCTTGTCATATTCTATTTCATTTCCAACGCTCTGCCTCCCTTACGAGTGCTTCCTGGTAGAAATACTCTGGCTGAAACATAAAAGAAATATTGTTGTCATAATTCCCTCCTTCTGAGAACATTAAATTAAGAAAAATTCATGACAAAGCAGCCTGAAAAATATGTTACACCAGTAAATTATGACTAGATACAAACCAGAGGTGCACAAATATTGACAGTTTAATCCTAGTTCTCCTTATATGTGTTAATATTTTACCAAGTTCACATGAAAATGGATGCAGAAGTCAAAAGATCCGCATGATGCTGTGTAGCAATCCGCGTATACCACAGTGATGGCTTGAACTTGGAACACCCTATTTCCTCACTCTTGCCATCCATCACTATATATCTCTGGCTGTTTTCTCCCCCCATTTTTTTAAATTTTATATATATATATATAAAAACCCCTCTCTATACGTGTGCGCATATATATATATATGTATTAGCTCAAAAGAGAACCTCACTGTACAAGGGACAGTTATGGTTCTGGCAGGATACAGCTGAAACAATCAACAAACCTAAAGCTTCTGTAATATTTAAAAAGCTTTCTTGGTGACAACACATATTTTGTAAGTTGACACTGAAGATCTCAATTATTACCACTGACTGCAAGGCAAATGACTGCTAATAAACAACTTGCAATTCAAAGTTATCATGGACATATTCTTTTAAGTGAGATGCTAACTAAGTTATGGATCAGACATTGTTTTAGAGAAGAATAATGGTTTTATTCTTAGCCAATGCATTGTTCCATCTAGAAAACACCTTCATCATCAATTAGTACAGAATTTTAGGATTTGACAATGCAAACAAATGGCAGCCCCCCCCCTTAATGTAACAGCTACGTATTTAGAATACAAGAAACCAAAAGGCCTCAATTCAACTACTGCTGTTTTGAAATATCATCTAAAGCAGCTTCATCTTACGAAGAGCCTTGGCTTTGAACAAACTTTGTAAAAGCTCTTTGTATTCTCTACTATACCATTTACTGCTTAATACCTTTAGAAACTCCCATTTTCTATTCTCTTTCATTACTTTCACCTATGTTTTGCAGTACACAAGGCAGTAGTACTTCCTTGTTTGTATATTAACACCATCAATGAAGCAGCAGAGCCCTGGCTCTGCAATAGCGCAGAACCAAACACGGTAGGCTACGTGTGGAGGAGCAACGCTTAGTTACGGAACAGCAGGCGTACAAAGGATAATTAAAATCAAAACAACACTTGGGAACAGACAGAAGTCATTCTATGGTTTTTTTGAGGTACAATCTTAGGCTTAATGCTTGGGTTGCCTGCATGCAAGTTAAAATCCAAACATTTCATTTTCTTCAAGAAAGTCAACTAGTGTTTCTATTAAGTGAATGAAGCAACAGGAAGAGAAGCAATTTCTACTTCCAACAGCAATTTCTTCCTATGGAAAGGCAAATTAAACAGTGAGCAAGCACAAGGTAACTGAGAAACTCAGATTCATCTCTCTCAACCATTTTTTGATGTGCTAACAGCAGTCTGTAAGTAGAGTATCTGAAGCAAGATAAGGTTTGACGAAGTCAAAGTTAAGTCATTCACAACCTCACACTATCAAAAAAAAAAAAAGAAAAAAAATGAAAGAAAGAAAATATGAGCAAAGCAAAGAGACAGTTACAACACTGGTAAAAAACGACTCTCACTTTACCCCACAAAAAAACCACTTTAGTGTTTCCAGTATCCGAGCTAACTCAGGCATCATGGTGTAACAAAGCTCTGTGCACCACAAACATGCTTTGTGCCTGTTCTAGGATCAGTAAGGATACATAACTGAGAAGCACACAATCTTTCTGGCTAAGTGTACAACTTCACTTTTCACCAACGTTTTCTATATATAATTATCTTGAAATTTTAGCTGCTGAAACTAGAAGAGGTCAAAGCTAAGCAAAAATCACACAAACGCCAGAAACAGAATCTGTCAGATTTAACTACAGCCTTTGAACTTTATTAAATTTCTAAATGGCCGAGTCCTACTTTATAGCTCGCTTTATTTATGGCAGCAGAAAGATGAACTACTAATTACATTAAATGGAAAAAAGTACCTGTTCCTAAAAGTCTCAAAGGCCTATGAAAAAGAGCAAAAGACAGCATGAAAGGAAAAAGCTGTATCATCCCATCCTTGGGCTTACAAAAGCGCTGGAGAATGGGTTACAGGAGATCTGGTCCAATGAGGAAGAACAAGGTTTTATTATGTTCATTGGCAAACAGATAGATCTGAAAGTATGACTAGATACATGAGGCTTAATCATTGAGGAAGAAACTACATATCTATAATAAATCTCTGTCACAGACAGCTACATGATACTCTAAATAGGTTGCAATTCATGTTGCTCAAGACTTTAACAAGTCTTGCTTGGTCAGCAGAATGTGGAAATTGCTCTGAGGGACTTTATTTCTATACAAGCTGGATGAAAAAAAAAAAAAGTACACATTGAAAACATTCTACTTCACTTCTAACAAGAGTTTTATAATACTCGAGACAAATTCTTAGCAAATCCTTTTACTTGTTCATGTCCTTCCACTACCTCTTCAAGTCAGATTTTTGGAGAACACGAATGTTCCCCTGGAAGAATCATAGCAAATATTAGGAACAGAATATAATTTATAAACCCTTGTTATGTGAGCATACTAAGGCCAACCAGCATTCCTCAGTCTTGAGCTTAGCCTCAAAATACAAGGCAGAACAATCTGAAATGCATTATACAAGTGAAAATAAGAAGAATAAAACAGTAAATGACATGTAACGCTAGCTTTTACTTTCCCGGTTTGCCACCTGGGAAGGAAAAAAACTTCAGGTCTTTTCTCTACAGCAAAATACACTATAGTTATTAATTTCTAATCAAATTGTCTTTGTGCTCAAACAGTATATCGTAATACACACAACTAAATTCCACATTACCAAACAGAAACAATTATTTCTTGGTCTATTTACATCCACAAATACAATTCAACAAGTATTTAAGCACAGAAATGCAATCTTTGATGACGGCATAGAAGATTTTAAGGAACGTTACACTAACAATAATTACGTGCAACTTCCAGAACATGGATACAAGGTAGGCAATAGTTAAGTTGGGTTTGCTCTTCTTCATTTTTGTGAGATTTTACCCCAAAGCATCGTAAACAACTATTTGCCCTCTTCTGGAATATCTACACTATGTTTTTAATGGAAACATTGGAAAAATGTACTTTTGCACAGAGTGCTGCCATCACAAGGCAAAAAACTAATAAAGATGTTTCAGAGGTGCAAGTTAAGCAGCTCAGATTTGAGAAAAAGGACCTTGGCGAACAGGCTCAGCGACTTGTGCATTCGAATTCATTATAAGTCTTCCTCTGAAGATCGCCAACAGTAGAGGAGATACTTTTTCAAGTCCATCAGTGCGTGCACACTTACTGTACACCAAGAGGCAATGAGATCTCAAACCTGGATGTCCACAGATAAGAACAGCCCATGACGCCTCCTTTCAGCTCCCCGTTTGATACTACTCAACCTGTTGGCATTGGCTGCACCCCAAAGAACCCACAGGAACGTTGATGAAATTCCCTACCATCAGAGCTTGCCTAGCACTGGGGGAAAAAAAACGGAAGGCAGGCGCAGCTTGCACAGAGCTGGTGGAACAGGAAATAACCGCTCTGGATCCAGAGCCCTGTTTTGGACCCAGAGCCCTCGTTAGGTCGGTCTGTTTCTAAATGCCGAGTCACCCCCGTACTCACCCGCTGCTCGCACCCCACGGAGCCCACGCCAACTCCCCCGGGATGAGCTACGCGGCGCCGCTTTCCTCAGAGCCGGGGGGGACCTCACCACGCTTCCTCACCCCTCCGAAGCGCCAGACCCCCGCAGCGGACCGCCCGGACGTGCTGCAGAGACCCGCGGCCGAGCCGAAGCTGCTATTGTCGGGCTCGGACCCTCCCCGGGCCGCGGGTCGCTGAGGGACGACCAGCTCCCGCGCTGCGCCTCAGGCAGGGCCGCGGCGGGACCTCCCCCCCCCGTCCCGCTGAGGGGACACGTAGCGCAGCCCGGCCCCGCGTCCCGCCACGGGAAGCGCCGGGCAAACC
>VYZW01043630.1:4019-17332 GCA_013401315.1 Balaeniceps rex | reverse complement strand
CAGCGCCCCGCCCCCCGACCGGCGGCCGCCTGCCTGCTCCCGCCCGCTCACGTGACACGACGGGGGCGGAAGGCGGCGCCGCAGGGCACGTGACGGCGGAGGCGCCGTCCGCCCCGCTGAGGCAGCCGGACGCCCCGGGTGCAGCCATCACCGCTGGGGCGCCCGCGGCCGCAACGCGTTACTTCATAGGCGCTGGGTACAGCAACAGCGGCCCGGGCGGTACCGCGGCTCTGCTCTCCCGCCCGAGGGTAGCGAATATCGGCCGCAGCGCCACAAAGCTGAAGGGCGCTGGAGGAGGCCGTCCAGCCGAGGGCCCCGGCCGTGCCCACCGGTCAAACGCCCTGTCCCGGTTTCGGCTGGGCTAGAGTTGATTTTCTTGCCAGTAGCTGGTGTAGTGCTGCGGTTTGGATTTAGGATGAGAATAATGCTGATAACACGCTGATGTTTTGTTGCTGAGCAGTGCTTACACTGAGCCAAGGACCTTCCAGCCTCTCATGCCCTGCCAGCCGGGACAGCTGACCCAAACTGCCCGAAGGGACATTCCACACCATATGATGTCATGCTCAGTATATAAACTGCAGGGAGTTGGCCAGGGGGGTAGCGATCGCTGCTCGGGCACAGGCTGGGCATTGGTCGGTGGGTGGTGATTAATTGCATCGTGCATCACTTGCTTTCTANATGAACTACTAATTACATTAAATGGAAAAAAGTACCTGTTCCTAAAAGTCTCAAAGGCCTATGAAAAAGAGCAAAAGACAGCATGAAAGGAAAAAGCTGTATCATCCCATCCTTGGGCTTACAAAAGCGCTGGAGAATGGGTTACAGGAGATCTGGTCCAATGAGGAAGAACAAGGTTTTATTATGTTCATTGGCAAACAGATAGATCTGAAAGTATGACTAGATACATGAGGCTTAATCATTGAGGAAGAAACTACATATCTATAATAAATCTCTGTCACAGACAGCTACATGATACTCTAAATAGGTTGCAATTCATGTTGCTCAAGACTTTAACAAGTCTTGCTTGGTCAGCAGAATGTGGAAATTGCTCTGAGGGACTTTATTTCTATACAAGCTGGATGAAAAAAAAAAAAAGTACACATTGAAAACATTCTACTTCACTTCTAACAAGAGTTTTATAATACTCGAGACAAATTCTTAGCAAATCCTTTTACTTGTTCATGTCCTTCCACTACCTCTTCAAGTCAGATTTTTGGAGAACACGAATGTTCCCCTGGAAGAATCATAGCAAATATTAGGAACAGAATATAATTTATAAACCCTTGTTATGTGAGCATACTAAGGCCAACCAGCATTCCTCAGTCTTGAGCTTAGCCTCAAAATACAAGGCAGAACAATCTGAAATGCATTATACAAGTGAAAATAAGAAGAATAAAACAGTAAATGACATGTAACGCTAGCTTTTACTTTCCCGGTTTGCCACCTGGGAAGGAAAAAAACTTCAGGTCTTTTCTCTACAGCAAAATACACTATAGTTATTAATTTCTAATCAAATTGTCTTTGTGCTCAAACAGTATATCGTAATACACACAACTAAATTCCACATTACCAAACAGAAACAATTATTTCTTGGTCTATTTACATCCACAAATACAATTCAACAAGTATTTAAGCACAGAAATGCAATCTTTGATGACGGCATAGAAGATTTTAAGGAACGTTACACTAACAATAATTACGTGCAACTTCCAGAACATGGATACAAGGTAGGCAATAGTTAAGTTGGGTTTGCTCTTCTTCATTTTTGTGAGATTTTACCCCAAAGCATCGTAAACAACTATTTGCCCTCTTCTGGAATATCTACACTATGTTTTTAATGGAAACATTGGAAAAATGTACTTTTGCACAGAGTGCTGCCATCACAAGGCAAAAAACTAATAAAGATGTTTCAGAGGTGCAAGTTAAGCAGCTCAGATTTGAGAAAAAGGACCTTGGCGAACAGGCTCAGCGACTTGTGCATTCGAATTCATTATAAGTCTTCCTCTGAAGATCGCCAACAGTAGAGGAGATACTTTTTCAAGTCCATCAGTGCGTGCACACTTACTGTACACCAAGAGGCAATGAGATCTCAAACCTGGATGTCCACAGATAAGAACAGCCCATGACGCCTCCTTTCAGCTCCCCGTTTGATACTACTCAACCTGTTGGCATTGGCTGCACCCCAAAGAACCCACAGGAACGTTGATGAAATTCCCTACCATCAGAGCTTGCCTAGCACTGGGGGAAAAAAAACGGAAGGCAGGCGCAGCTTGCACAGAGCTGGTGGAACAGGAAATAACCGCTCTGGATCCAGAGCCCTGTTTTGGACCCAGAGCCCTCGTTAGGTCGGTCTGTTTCTAAATGCCGAGTCACCCCCGTACTCACCCGCTGCTCGCACCCCACGGAGCCCACGCCAACTCCCCCGGGATGAGCTACGCGGCGCCGCTTTCCTCAGAGCCGGGGGGGACCTCACCACGCTTCCTCACCCCTCCGAAGCGCCAGACCCCCGCAGCGGACCGCCCGGACGTGCTGCAGAGACCCGCGGCCGAGCCGAAGCTGCTATTGTCGGGCTCGGACCCTCCCCGGGCCGCGGGTCGCTGAGGGACGACCAGCTCCCGCGCTGCGCCTCAGGCAGGGCCGCGGCGGGACCTCCCCCCCCCGTCCCGCTGAGGGGACACGTAGCGCAGCCCGGCCCCGCGTCCCGCCACGGGAAGCGCCGGGCAAACCACACACCCCCCCCGCCAGCCCGGGGCGCCGCGACAATGGCGCTGGGCAGCGGCAGCCCCGAAGGGACTGCGGGCTAGCTCCGTCTGCCCCGCGATCGAGGGGGAAGGCGGGAGCCCCCCCCCCAGGGCGGGGGGAAGCAAAAACCAGGCCGTGCCGCGGCGGAGCGGCCCCGCCGGCGCCCAAGACCGCACTCACCGGAGGCTGCGGGCGCCCAGGCCGCCTCCGCCCGGCCGGGGTCGCGCCTGGCACTTCGGCCCCGCCACCGCCNTCACCGCTGGGGCGCCCGCGGCCGCAACGCGTTACTTCATAGGCGCTGGGTACAGCAACAGCGGCCCGGGCGGTACCGCGGCTCTGCTCTCCCGCCCGAGGGTAGCGAATATCGGCCGCAGCGCCACAAAGCTGAAGGGCGCTGGAGGAGGCCGTCCAGCCGAGGGCCCCGGCCGTGCCCACCGGTCAAACGCCCTGTCCCGGTTTCGGCTGGGCTAGAGTTGATTTTCTTGCCAGTAGCTGGTGTAGTGCTGCGGTTTGGATTTAGGATGAGAATAATGCTGATAACACGCTGATGTTTTGTTGCTGAGCAGTGCTTACACTGAGCCAAGGACCTTCCAGCCTCTCATGCCCTGCCAGCCGGGACAGCTGACCCAAACTGCCCGAAGGGACATTCCACACCATATGATGTCATGCTCAGTATATAAACTGCAGGGAGTTGGCCAGGGGGGTAGCGATCGCTGCTCGGGCACAGGCTGGGCATTGGTCGGTGGGTGGTGATTAATTGCATCGTGCATCACTTGCTTTCTATGTTATTACTACTACTATTTTACTTTATTTTATTTCAATTATTAAACTCTTTTTATCTCAACCCACAAGTTTTCTCAATTTTACTCTTCCAATTCTCTCCCCCATACCAGCAGGTGGGGGGAGTGAGCAAGCAGCTGCACAGGGCTTAGTTGCCGGCTGGGATTAAACCACAACAGACATGTTTTCACCTTCACCCCAGGAAAAGCAGCAGTTGGGAAGAAACTCATAATTACAATTTCTGAGGAGAGTACATCTCTGCTGCATCAAAAAGCAGAATATTTGTGTTTTTCAGAGATTCAAACTGACCCAGGGGTTTACAGAGTCTTCATCTACTCCTAATCTATTTCCTAACAAATTCTGATTACACAAGAACTCATTAGAAAAGTTACGTTTCTCTCAGTGAATAGCAGCGCTGGGATACTGCCTGCTGGAGCGTCTCTGACTCGAAAACTAATTTAAGCTCTTTGCAACTCTCAAAGGCCTCAGAGAGAAACAGCTTATTTACAAAGTGATGCAAGACATAAAAATACTTCTGTGGAAGAAAACGGGATCTCAACAGAAAATACAAACTTTGTCGTTAGACATGCAGCAGAAGACGGAGTAAAGTGATATGAACTCTGCTGCAGGAATGCACGTGAGGTTCATTTAAGCACACGCATCTGGCTAAATGGAGAGCTATATGGTGTTTTGGATTTGTCCATTATCCACGACTCATCTTTACAGGAACAACTGGGACTACCTAAAATATGATTTTATTATTTTGAGTTTTTACACTCTTTCTTATACTTCAGCAGACACTGAGCATAGAGGAAACCCAGAAGAGCCAGACAGGTTTCTAGGTATGTTTATTAGACCAGGAATGCCACTGTACAAGTGGTAATCAGCGAACAAATGCCATTACATGATCACTTTCTCAGTGAAAGGTTGGACCAGTTTATTATAAGCAAAGGCTGTTATTCCCTCCACTCTTTTGGAGTGATTCTGCCAACAGGTGACAAGCCCCACTCAATTCCAGCTTGTGTAAACACCTGTAGGAGGAAAAAAATCAATATTAACTCCGAAATCAAAGAAACCTTCTGATAGAGGGCTATTTCTATTCTTTTCAGTTTAGATTTCTTGTATTAGAACATGATGTCTCATTCATCTTTTAATAAAGCAAGTGCAATATATTTGTATTGAATAATAGTTAAATACTTCAGTTTTCCATTTCAAAATATCTAGCTTTAGAACAAAGAATCTGGAATGTAAAACCTCATCACCATACAGTTATTTTCATCTATAAATTTTTCTGCTGAAACCTCTACCCATACAGCTTAGAAATCCCAAGTAAAATAGTGAACACTTGCGTTTCTACTACATTTCAAAATCAAGCAATAGACACAGAAATTTGTGTAACAACTCAAAATATGAACTAACACAACTTTCATCTCTATCACATTACTATTCACTTATATAAAAAGCTCCTAAATTCTGACCACCTAAGTTATTTCAAACAAGTAAGCCCTTGTGAAACTTAATAGTTTGCAAGTTTACAGCTACAGTCACAAGACAGTGGTGAAAAAAAGGACAACTTACATATCCCCAGACAACAGTAAAAACTGTGGCTCCACCAAGGAGTACCAGGTTTCCATATTTATCATGGAAGTCAGGCTCATATTTGCGATGAGCTCGTCTTACTGCAGTATGCTGAATGCCACGAGCTAATGAATGTTAAAGAGAATTAGAAGTACAGAAAGCAACTAAAATCAACATTCACACCATTCACAATCCTCATCTCCCACCAACAGAGAGGCAAGCGTAAGCATTAGAAGACTTTAAGAAAAGCTGAAAAAATTAATCTTTTGGACTTACAGCTTTGGAATGATTCCAAAACACAGGATATACAGAAAGCCTTGCATTTTGTTTCAGCTCTCCCAATTTCTCTCTAGAAAGTTATTCCTGAAGTCTAATTCCAGTAAGAAAATCCTCTAAGTTACCTTTCTCATTAATATGTTTTCTCTGGGCCCTCAATGTGGAAGTTCAAGTACCCTTTTAAGTATTACTACTTCTCTAATAAAATATTTTGTTTAGTACTTAAAAGTTTCAGATTTCTATATGTAAATATCTATCTTGCCAGTATGTGTGCCCAATATAAGCATTTTCAGGATGAAGCTCACCATCAAATTAAGGGGCTGAAGATATGCTGAAGGTGTATGGGTAACACCTTTCTCATTCCTTCAAGATTTTTGAAGGGAGGGGAGGGAGGTAAAGAAGGAAGTGGAAACAACTGTGGGCCTTCGCATGAGGTAAATCATGGAGAATGAAATACAGGAGGATATCTTCAGATGACAGAATGTATGATGTACGTTATAAGTGTACACTATAAAAGTTACACTTATTAAGGAGAAGACTGAAGAATCAAACCACCAGCTTCAAAACACAGAGACTGTTTAATAGTTGCGTACAAAGCATCTGATGAGACAGTGATCTGTGCATAAAGATGGACATTACAAAATATAATCTTTTAGTTTTAGGTCAATGGTTCACATTTACCCAAACATGACTAGAGAAGATGATGACAATATCCATAATGCTAATACGTCCCTAGCATGCTCTGTGAGGCTGCATAAGTTGGGTTTTTTTTAACAGAAAAAAGAAGCTTAAACATCTACCGAAAGAAACACTGCTAAGCAAGTTTATTTTAGGTGCATGCACCTCGGGCTAAGCACATCACGAACCAGGACGAGATTTGAGAGGACCGGGTTAAGCACTGGGGAGTCTATCAGTGAAGAGGTAACTTTACCCGTGAGTTTAAGGGCTGGTCATTACCTACACCTTGCCACCTCAGGTTACAAAACCTGGATGTGCCTTTAGTTACTGTCAAGGAGGAAAAGCACCGAAGAAGGGAACCCAAGGGTCAGCTCAAGTAAAAGCAACTAGGAGGTAAAAGAGGCAAGAAAAAAGAAAGGAAAAAAAGGCAGCAGAGAAAGGACGACGAGACAGCCGCCCGCAGCCCCTCAGCTGCCCTCACGACCCTCCCCCGGGGGCGAAGCGAGCCGAGGGACTGTGCAGGGACAGTCCTCACAGGCAAGGCAAGAAACCGGGGGGAGACCCCCTGAGGAAACCGCCTACCCCCGCGAAACTCCCCCAGCACCTCTAGACCCCAGAGACCCTCCTCCTTGCTTACCGGTGAGGTTCAGCGCAGCCCTAGCCACCGGGAACATACTGACAAGCGGAGTACGACCCTACCGCCAGCGGGACGCCGGTACCCTTGGCGAGCGGTGAAAAACAAAATGGTCGCGCCGGAAGTCGCCGATGCCGCGGTGCTGAGCGGAGCCCTGTGGGTAACGTAGCCGCGCAGCGGCGGAGGGGAGGTGACGCCTCGCTGCGGGGCGGTGAGAGCGGGGGAAGCTCCGTAGCCGGGAGAGCGAGAGACACAGGGCTCCTCTCCAGCTGACAGGCTCGGAAGCGCGCCCCGCGAAAAGCTGAGGGACGCGGGGAGGCGGGCGCGGCGGTGAGGAAAGCGGTAAGAGCCTCCCGGCGGGGAAGGCTGTCGCAGTGTCAGGATGGCCGAGTGGTCTAAGGCGCCAGACTCAAGGCGTTCCGCGCCTTCCCGTGGCGGGTTGGGGATTCTGGTCTCCGTATGGAGGCGTGGGGTCGAATCCCACTTCTGACACCACTTTTTTTTTTTTTTTTTCCGTGTGTGAATTTAAATTCATAAAAGGGCCAAAGAGCTAAAGCCAAGAGATTTTACTGCAAATAGAGATTGCAGCGAGGTCTGCGGCGCCAGAAATAATTTCTATAGCGTACACGTCCTTGAACAGAGAAATAAAAAAACGAAGCATGAGCAAAACGTTTTTCTGTCGCGATTACGCTTGAGAGCCCGTAATCCATTACACGCCGGCTGAGGATTTCCCCAGTGCGTTTACGATTTTAATCACCTTTTTAACACGCGAACCAGCAATATACGTGCATTAATTTTATATAAATTAAGCAAGCATACGCCTTTGGGGAGCTATCGATTAAGTTCCTTGGAGTCTTATTCTAGATCCCTTTCTTGGTTTCTTGGGGCTTACCGACGTGAGGCCTGGCCTCCCGCCGCAGTGCCGCCTCCCGGGCGGCCCGAGCACACTGCGGCTGTGTTTGCAATGTTGAAAGAGCCACAGGCACCGAGGAAAGCCCAGGTGTATGCTCAAGGTGAGGGGCTGCAACTGCAGCAGGGCAGCCACGGCGCCCTCCCGCAGGCGGGCAGCGAAGAAAGCGCCGCCAGCGATGCCGCCATCCCCCGGGGGTCCCGGCCAGCCTCAGCACGGCAGTGCCCGCCCTCCTTCCGGGCTCCGCCAATCGAACGGCTCCAGCTTGCCTGGCTCCTATGGGCTAGCGGCAGCCCCGGCTGGATACAGGTTCAGCGAATCGGAGGCCGGCGGCGAGTCGCCGGGCAGGTGCGGCCGCCAATAGGAAGTGTCTGGGCGGGGCCGCGCTGCCAGTGGGTCTGCGCCCGCCAATGGGGGCGAGGCGGCAGAGCGGGGCGGTCATGGCGGCGCTGCCGGGGCTGGCGCTGCTGGTGCTGCTGCTGGCCTGGGNGCGGCCGCCGCTGTGTCCGGGGCGGGTTCCCGCTGTCGCTGGCCTGCGCGGAGGTCGTACAGTGCTGAGCGCCGGGGAGGCTGCGGGCGCGGCGGGGCCCGGCAGGCCGCGCACTGGGCGGCTTGGCCCCAGCCTGGGGCGCCCGCTGGTCCCCGTAGCCTGAGGCTCGGCCGTCCTCGGCGGCACCGGCCGGGCTCTGTAGGGGAAGCCCGCGGGGACGCCTGGGGGCCGAGCGGAGCAGTTTGTCTTTTTAGAATCACACGATTCTAAGTTTTCTTCTATTTTCGAGTGTGTTTGGTTCCAGGTTCTTCTGTTCTTGTGAAAAGCACTGTAAGAGTGCTGCCTTCCTACTGAGTGAGGTTGGGAGAGGGAGGGTGGGTGGACCGACTGGCTTTGGTTGTAATTGCAAAAATGTCGCTTATTTCCTGGGGCTTGAAAAGATCCCTCCGTATATGCTTGTGTCAGTTGTAAGTCAAAGAAGAGTAGTTTATTATTTACCCTGAAGTATTTACCTGATGAAGGGTGTTAATAAGGAGTAGAGAAGTAGTTTATGATAAACATAACATTTGGGGGTTTGTCACTTACCTGATACTTTGTATAATGTTACAGAATTGGTTGGCTCATTTTTAAAGAAGAGCTTAGTGTTGAGCACTCCTGAGTTCTCCAAATATGTACTGAATCAAGTTTTTTTCCAGCAATGCTGAAAACGAGATGTTGAGCTCACTTCCAGAGTGCTTCCATCTCTAGCATTGATTCCACTTCCACCAAGTTTTGAAATCTGAAACAGAATGTGATGCTTAGTATCGAATAAATACTGAGGAGTGATTTGGGGCAGTTTGTACATCTGAAAGAAATCTTGTGATTAGCAACGTGAAAAAGTACTAGAGAGCTGACAGTCTTCACTAGCATGTGTAATACTAAATGCTTAAAGGCAAAGTGCTTAAAGCATGTGTAATACTAAGTGCTTAAAGTAAATGAATACTAACTTGACTGTCAAAAGGGTCTGTGAATGCCTTCAAGAATCTTAATGAAGCATCACATCGTGCGGTCGGTGTTATTACAAAATACAGTGCAGCTGTTTGTTACATCAAATCTAAAAACCTTCAAGATTGTACTGTGAGACTGGGGGGAAAAAAAGCCCAAGTGTTTCTCTGACTTTATTTTCAGATGGTGTTATCAGAAAAAGTGAACCAGCTGATGGAGTGGGCTAGTAAAAGATCCGTTATTCGAATGAATGGAGACAAATTTCGACGCCTTGTGAAGGCACCACCCAGAAATTACTCGGTGATTGTGATGTTCACTGCTCTTCAGCCTCACAGACAGTGTGTTGTGTGCAAGTATGGGCTTAATTTAGTCCTAAATTAGAACTTGAAAGTCATCATATGCTTTGTAGGAAACTAAATTCAAGACTAGGGTAAAACTTTCGTGTACGTGGGAGGAATACGCTAGGGCACATTATAGTAGGATTATCTTTGAAATTAAATGTGTGGGAATATATGTGTAATATGTATGTGAGAAAACAACGTAGTCCTTAATTATTTGTCTCCCTCCAACCATAATCCCTGCTTTGTAGAAACAATATTCACACTGACAGGCTTCAACTTTCCTGGCACGAGCTGCTGAAGAAATGCTTGTAGAATTACTGCTGGCCATGCAGTCTAAAAGTTGCTGTTAATTAATATGTTGATTGTCACTTATTTATTTACGATTATAACATGCTGGATCCTTAACCTTATTATGGCTTTCATGTATTAATCCGGAGGTGGCAGAGGTCTGTAAAGATGATTTTTACACCTAATTAGTTAAAATTAATTGGCTTCCCATCCTCTGACATGGAAAAGAGGGCATACCTATACTTCTTCTGGTGCTCTGTGAGCTAGCAGATTATGAGCTGCTGGGTTGCATTTCAAATTTCAGTTAGAAATTTCCACTGCTTGTGCTCGTGGACTCAACAAAACTTGCCCTTGCATTTAAAAAAACAGCAGTGCCAAATGTTCACTCGATTGTTAGATGAGTGTCCGGCCTTAAACTTTAACACTAGAAAACTAATGTAGGGGTGTGTGGGATGCACCCATTAATGGGATGGGTGGCTGCAGCTCCCTCAGCTGTTTTGTAACTTGTGTTCTGGACAGACATATGATACAGCATCTCACTTTGTGTGTTTTACAGGCAAGCTGATGAGGAATACCAGATTCTGGCAAACTCCTGGCGATATTCCAGCGCATTTACCAATAAGATTTTTTTTGCTATGGTAGATTTTGATGAAGGCTCAGATGTATTTCAGATGGTAATGTCTTTCTTTTTCTCTTCTAATATTATTTTTAACTCGGGTTTGGAGACTGAGGGCAAGAATGTAAGGATGTGTACAAAATTTAGTGTTACAACGATTAAAGAAATAATTGAAAAGCTAAAAGCTGCCACTCTCGGAAGAAATGAGGAAAAGAGCAGAGGGCAGTAGCATGATGGCAGTAACATTAACAGAACTGACACCTGGAATAGGCACAAGGAGTGAACTGGCTTCTCTGACTGTTTCTTCTGAGTTTGTCTCCTATGATAACTTACAGTGGAATTTTAAATGGAATTCTTCTATGATACACAAAAAGGCAAGATGGAAAGCACCGATGTTGTTAGGAACAGCTATTACAATTTTTAGATTACTAGAGAATGATAGATTAGGCTTTCAGTATTGGCTAACTTATTTCAAGTACCCAGTCATGTTGCTCTTCTATGTAACCAGATTTTTTTTTTTAAATGTATAAGAACATTCCATGTACACTTGCAATTGTAGATCAAATTAATAGTTCATTATAGTTTTGCAAATCTTAACTTTTTTTTTTTTAAAGAGATACTCATCTCTATTTAAAAACTACACAACTCAGCTACACAAAAAATAATGTTTTATTAAATGGAAGCTTTTGGACTGGAGAAGTGGAAAGGAATGTCTTTTATTATTCTTGTTAAATTTTCTCATAGTGTTACATCAAAAATTCATTCATCAACCTATGGCCTTTATAGATTATTGTATATATTCCTATTTTGCAGATTTCTCTCCCAAAAGTAATATTTATAGAAGAAACAGATTAAAAAAACCCTGAAATGCTATGGGCAAAACAGTGTTAGGAAAAGATAGAACTGCATTTTATAAACAACTACTTTTATTTACCTATTATAATCTCCTCTTAACTGGTCTGAATCTTTTGAATCGGTAGCTATAGATCTGAGTACTAACAAAGAAATGTCAATCACTTTAGAAAGCATGCTTGATTGTGTGTGTTTGTTTTTTTTTTTAAAAAAAAACAAGCATACTCAGAAGTAACAATTTTTTTCTAAGACATCCAGAACAGCTATTGACAGAGCTAAAAAAAAATTGTTTCTCAATACTAAAAGGAGAAAACAGCATGGAACACAAAAGGGAAATTGCAGGAGTATATTGATTACTTTTATGAAATACAGAAATGCAAGCTACTGTGTGCTGTCTTTACTTTTTTTTTTAAGTCATTGTCAGTGAAATCTACTTATTGCATAGTTAGTTTTTTCTGATTGATTTAGTGATGATGTTGCAAGATACAAATGGAATAGAATTGTGTGTTACTAGGTAGACCTTTCATGGTGCTGTATCTTCTATGAATTTTCTAAATACAGCTAAACATGAATTCTGCTCCAACCTTCATTAACTTCCCTGCTAAAGGGAAGCCTAAACGGGGTGACACATACGAACTTCAGGTGCGCGGCTTTGCAGCTGAACAGCTTGCTCGTTGGGTGGCTGACAGAACTGATGTCAATGTAAGTACATACAGATGTTCCCCATCACCACCTCTGCAGCACTCCCTTATGTAATTCCAACTATGAAATATGTCAATTGTGTCCTGTGGCTAACAATCTACTCAGATACTCTAAATAGTTCTTGTCTACAAAATCTAGTTTGGGCACATGACTACATCTTTAAGCTTTCTTACATTCTGTGTTCTAATATTTTGTGTAATTCTGTATTTGATAAGGTGGTAAAACTCATCTCCTTCCTTCTCCCTCTTCTGTTGCTACGGAAGAAAAACAGTCTTTAAATTATTGGGTAGGGTAGAGGTGTATAAAACTGAAGTTACAGTAACAGGGGGAAAAGTGTTACTTACTTCTCTAGTCAGATTTATTATATAGAAAACTTTCGTGTGTTGATATTTTTTTCCACTCTAATATATTGTGGGTTTTGTTAGCAGGAGTGCAGGTATAATGTATAATCCCATTGAGGGAAAATAATTTAAATATCCTCTGTTCTAGATTCGTGTGATAAGGCCACCAAACTATGCTGGACCATTGATGTTAGGATTGCTGCTGGCTGTCATCGGAGGCCTTGTATATTTGCGTGGAAGCAATCTGGATTTTCTGTATAACAAAACTGGCTGGGCATTTGCTGCTTTGGTGAGTAACTATAACTCTTGTCTGCCTGTTGTCATGAGTTTTGTAGCAATTAGGTCTTTAAAAGCATTTGTATTTAAAGATGCTTAAACCTGGTAGAGGAAAATGAGGTGGATTTAGTTTTCCTTTTTGGTAGTCTGATAATACTATTTGATCTTGGCCTTTTCAGGTCAGCTAATGCTTAATTAGATGCCTTTTATACCATATATAAATACAAATAAAAGGTGGGACAATGCCTAGCCTAAGATTGTATTCCAAACCAGTACATTTTGGTACAAAATGAAAAGAAATTGGGTAAAAAATTTTTAAAAAATCCTTATTAAATAGTGTTTCTTCTTTCCTTTTCAGTGTTTTGTGTTAGCAATGACATCAGGCCAGATGTGGAACCACATTAGAGGTCCACCCTATGCTCATAAGAATCCCCATACAGGACAAGTGGTAAGTCTTTTCTTCGTTTTGTTTTCTGCACTTCTGTTGTATTTCTACAGAATAAGGCTGATATTAAAAGAGGCAAGTCAGAGCGCAAATCCAATTCTTGGCTTCTTTCTAAGTCAGTCAGTGAGGCTAACCTCTCCTGCAGTGAGCAAGGCAAGTTAGAGAGCTGTTGATTAATTCAGAGAGGATCTGTCTTCTCTTAAAATATGCCTGTGAAAGAGGGGTTTTGTTTTGTTTGAAATAAAAGGAGTGTTAGAGCTCCAGTCAAGATTTAGATTTTCTTCCAATTAGCTTTATCCTTTTCTTGGCTCAAATAGAAGAAGAAACTCTGTTTGCAAAGTTGTACTTTACTACTAAGAAATCACAAAATACTGAAAAGG
>VYZW01043628.1:994-14299 GCA_013401315.1 Balaeniceps rex | reverse complement strand
TCTTGAAGAATGCCCAGCCTTCTTGGACCCCTCTGCTCTCCAGGACTGTCTCCCAAGGAACTCTCTCAACCAGTGCCCTGAACAGGCCACAGCCTGTCCTCCGGAAGTCCATGTTCCTTATGCTGCAATGCTGGTCAAGGGCCAGTTTGATTTCAGAGGAGTCAGCGATGGATCCCATGTTTTCCCATGTTCTTTTGGTTTTAGTAAGAACCAGATGAGATGGAGCCCTAGGAACAAATCCACATATCTCTGGGCAGGATTCATCCCTGACTGTCTCTTCAGAGACAAGCCTGCACCAGAGCCAGAGCGCAAGTCTGAGGTGGCAGCTCTTGCTCTACATAGCGTAAAGCAGCAGGAAGAATGAACAGGGGAGCAGCCAGGCTCGCTAGGCTCTTTTGCATGTGAATTCCTTCCAGGGAAGAAAATACATCAAGCTAGTCACTAGCAAGCACTTCCATTTCTACCTGCGCTGCACTGCACTGCAGACTTTTTGCACCAGATGCTGTGTTTCTGGTTGTATTAATTGTGTTAATGGCTGCCATGTTTTTGTTCAAAAGGGGCTGGTAGGTGATATGAATTCTGGTGCAGCTAATTGATAAAGCTGGTAAAGAGCACTGGGACTACGCAAGACAGACTTGTTAAAGATCTGTGACGTTGCTAACACCATTTTGTTTTTTCTTTTTCCTGACCCCTCTTTCTATCTTCCTTAACTTTTAGTCTGGAAGAAGGTCACAAGTAGATTCTTGCTTTCTAAATGTGAAAAGCTCCGGCTTTTCTCCTGGCATCTGCTGGCACCTAATGCTTTAGTAAATGCCTCAGACTGCTTACTCTTCTCTTTGATTTCTATCATCTGGAAGTTTTTCTAAGGCTTTCTGTAAGTGTGTGACACTGTGAGAGTCCTTACACTCAAGTCGTTTGTCCATTGTGGAGAGATACTCAGTTACTCCATCTTCTTTCAGAGCAATCAAAGCTTATAATTTTTCTGATAAAGAGAGAGAGACAAGGAGGCAGATTTGAGCCTGTGTGACACTGCTGTCATTTCTCTCTGTCCCTGCAGGTTACACTGAATTTTGCAGTGGGATCAAAATAGGTATGAAAATACCTGTGGGCTGTTTTGTGGCCAATTAAATTCAGAGTCCAATTCAAAGGTCCTGGAAATGACCCAAGCAGCCTCAGCAACTGTCTCTTTGCTCAGGTCCAACATAACAGATGCAGTCTGCAAGGCTGTTCAGTGAGCATTTCCAGGGCTGTACTCACAAGGGATCCTGGGGATCCCTGACTGTGGAGTTTATACATGCTGGGAATGTGTTGACACTTCCTAAAAGGTTCCAGTATAAGAAACAGTGCTGTGGGACTTCCTACTGGAGATGAGCACTCCAGGCAATGCTCTCCTTGAGGCAGACCAGCTGGGTCAGCATCTGTTATCCCTGTCCTTGCTATGATCCTCTCTAGGGGGAAAAGGTGAAGCCTCGTGATGAACGAGGTGGATTGGGAATCAGGTCTCCTAAGGACTCTTCCAACAGCAGGATGCATGTGGCATGTAAGCTGTTAACAGGTGCTCTCTGAACTGGAGATACAGATGGCTCCATCTGCATTTATGAGGTCTCTTAGCTCCACTTGTCTCTGTCACATGTATTTAATTTCCTGTACAGCACTCATTTTAAGCCATAGAGGTTGTATCTGCGTTGTTTTGGAAAAACATACTGGACAGCACCTGGGAGACCACATTCCCTCACTAACTGCACTCTCGTGTCGTGGGAGCTCCCCTCTCAGATGCTGCAGCCATGCCTTTTCGAAATGCTAGGGACAAACCACATCTTCAGCCTCCTTGTGTGCTAGGCTGTCTCTGCTGGCACAGAGTGTCAAGGAGAGGGACTCCATGCACCTGTAAGCACGCAAGCCTGCTCCCGTGAGCCACTGCTTTTCCAGAAGCACAGCTTAAGCATGGAAGTTAAGGCAGGTAAAGAGCAGAAATTTGTCTAATAACCAGTCATGTGTGAATCTTGGATGATATTGGCCAATCTCAGTGCATTTTCCCACACTGTGATTTTTGCCTGTCACTGTTTATTTGGATATGATACACTGACTTTCAACTCTGGCTCAAGAAGAGAGGTGAAGGAGTGAGGATAGGGATATTATACAAGACCTGTCCCTTTTGCATATGTCATCCCGTATCCACCCACTTAGCTTTCCTCTGTCTTTTTGTTTCTGAACCAAAACAAAAAATGAGCTGAAGGCAACTCCACAGAAAGAAGAAAACCCTGTTCTGGACTAGTCACGGGCTAGCGTATTTCAGAAACACATTTCAAAACAGCCTGGACTGTCATGAATTCACATGGCTGCTCCTCGGGGACACATGAATTCATGCTGGCCACTCCGCTACAGCGACTGCCATCAGCGCATAGGGACAAACCTGCAGACACTCTGCCATCCCCATCACTGCTCAATCTGTGGATGCCACTGGCTGGCCCAGAATCTGCCTTTAACATCAGCTCTTCCTGGGACTAGATGCTCAGCTTTGGCCTGCCACACAGTTCAGCCCTGCAGAGGATTTGGCCCCCCCTGGTTTCTTTATTCACAGCTATATGGCAAATAGAGGCTATATTACTGTTCTCTGGGGGCCAAAATGAACACCGTGGTGTCTAGACAGAGTAATGGGCCAGCAACCTGAGCTGAAGAGTCTAGATGATTGCTCCCCTTTAGCTACCCACCTCTAACGCATTGCACCGGGCAGTCTCCTGAGGGCTGTCATTTTCTGTCAGAGAAGGTTTACTACATGCTTTTTACCTAATTAGTTATTTTTGCTGTATACGCGAGTTTAATTGTTAGCTGCCTTGCAGATGTTGTATGTGGTTCAAAGTCTTCTCTGGACATTTTTCCATCTGTGCATCTTTCTTAGTACTTTGGCGACTGACAGACACCCTGCTCCTCAGTATCTATGAATTTATCAATCACTTTTTCAAGCTCTTCCTCACTTCAGCCTCATGGCTACTGGAGTTAGAATTCATAATTAAGAGGTTTCTGTAACTCTGTAATAGCCTAAAAGTGTCTTGTGAAATAGGTGGAAACCAAGATCATTCTCTCCAGCAAACTATGCGAGCTCAGCTTGGGAGCCGAGCTGCCCACCAGCATTGCATCTGACATGGGTTATTATGGACGCAGAGTGGGTACATTCCTAAATGCAGGGAGTGTGCCTCTACCAGTGCATGCTCATCTCCTATAGGTACGACAGTTAAGATTTGTTAGTTTCCCCACCTGGAAAAAAGGCATATTTTGATTCTGAGCACAGTGATATGAAAAACTGCTTATAAAATATTTTTCAATAATAATTTATTATTCTCAACTTCGCAATTCAAAATTGGTAAGTTTATCAAATAAACTGAGTTCGGTGACATGATTCAGTACGCAAAGACCATCATGTCTTCCATCCAAGTATTTTCTGAACGATTTCAACTTTTATCTCTGTTATTTGTAGAAAGACTGGAAAATAAGTTAATTGCTTTGAAATGGAAATGAAAAAAAACCCTGGATTTGTTTTGTATATTTGACCTTAATCTTTTTCTGTTATTTCCAACATTGTTAGGAAAATCTGAAATGCCAATCTTTTAAATAATGATATCACTGCCATATAAGTCATTCAAACAGTCTTCAATTTATTTAGTTAGCTTAGCTACTCTTCAATTCAGGTATTGAAATCTGAAGCCTAGAAAAAAGAACACCAGATAACAAACCACAAGCCTTTAAAATGATAATTGGCTTAAAATGATAATTTTTCTATGTACCTCTCTGGATAGCATACTAACTCAATCCTGTGGAGATCTCCAAATCTAAGATCTTTTCCAAACTTTAATATGAAGTTACCGGGGGTGCTACGTGTTATTTGTATGATGAAAACATTACATTTTAAAGGGAATCAGAAATAACATGTCCAAGACAACACTAGGGGGGATGGAAAAGGAAAACATACCTTTCCACATTGTTCAACATTTCTAAAAAAAATAAAAAAGACTGCTAGTTCATCAACTTGGGATTATTTCAGCCAGAGAAAGATCAAGTTCCAGAATCAGAGGGTCCTCAAAAAAAATTCCACTGGGGGCTCCTTTTTTTTTTGGCTCTAGCTAGTATGCTTTGGTGACCCCAGAAGTGGTAATATGACAGATGGAAAAAGGAGAACTCTTACAAAAAATACCTGGTCTATGCCTTTTAGGAAGCTAGCCCCTCTCTAGCTGAATGAATACTACTACAGAAATAAATTTAACTAATAAATATACATTTTTCATTATAGAATTTCAAAGAAACAAGCTATACAGTGTCAGATGTATTTATACATGTTAAGGGCAGAAGTAGCGATTAGGTCATCCAGTCTGGCTTGCATATCACACATCCTATAATTTCACTTCACTATGTCATTACTGAGCCAGGAGTTTGCATCCGACTGCAGCATACATTTCAGAGAGCATTTAGTGTTAGTATGGAGACATCAAAAAGGAGAAAGCAGCCTGTCCCTTCTTCTTTGTTCTATTGTTTAATCAGCTTTACTATTAAAACAGTGTATCTGGTTTCTAATTTATCTAGCTTTAAATTTCCAGCATAGGTTCTTGCTAAACCTTCCTCTACTAGGCTAAGAGATCTTTTAATGCTTTCTTCCCCCTCTCTCTCTGTGAGAGTACTTACATGCTGTAATCAAATAATTTCTCACCAGTAGGCACTTTTTTTTTCAGCAAAAGCATATTTCTGTGGCTCTTCTTGCCACAAAATTTGATCCCGTTGCATGTAAAAGGTTTTTAATATTCTTTCCACTAAAACATCCAGTTACTAAAATACGCTCAGCTACAGGCCATCAAAGAGCTGTCTAATTAAAGAATATGAATTACAGACCAGTTACGATATGATATGCTCAGAATAAATCTGCAGGGGGATCTAAAACTTCATCTTCGGGTTTTTGAAAGTAATCCCTCTGCCATTTGAGCTAATGGAATATTTTGCTGGGTCAGCCCAGAAGAGCAGCTTTATATCTTTACCTCCATCTCCTTAAACAGTGTTGCCTTTCACTCCTGCAAAAGGGGAATTCTCAGCGGGACCTTCCTTGAAACACTAACATTCTCGAAGACCTTCTCGGGAACATGATATGACCATAACTTGACACCAAGCTAGAAGTTGCCCAATAAATGTTTGCAAGTCTGCAATAAACTCTGTTTCTAATAGTGTGCTTCATGCTGTGCTAGCAAAGTGCAGAGGAAATGGCAGAGGAGAAAGCTGTGTACAGCCCTGGAGAAGGACCCCAGTGGCACTCCATGTACCTGCAGCACCTCTGCACAGATGCAGGCGGCCGTCGTCTCGCTTTGCTCTGCTTGCCCAGCATTGAAGTCCTCGCAGAGCTGCGAGGAATGCCAAAACATTCTTCAGGTGAAATGTGGAGGTGCTGTATTTTTTTTCTTGTTCATGATGAACTTTAAGTGAATAGAATTTGTTTCAAAGGTAAGAGTAAATGTTAAGGATCCTAAGAGCTCATAGGAATCCTTCCAGATTGCTTCCAGGGGCTCTTTTGGGAATATAGTGTGTCTGTAACAAAATCACCCTAAACACACAACTGGGACGTGTGGTTTCACCTTCTACCTGTGTGCTGATGCTGTCCAAACTCAGCTGATGTCAGCAGCTCAGTATAGGGGTCTTTCTCCAAAGAAAATCCTTTGACCCCAGTAAGGTTCTTCATGGGCATTAAGGTTTAGCTACATATTTCCATTTGCAGAATCAGCCTTTCCGTGATAACTAAGGCTCTTGTAACTATGAGTCAAGATTTACTATTTAGTTATTGGTGATATACTGGTTCCAGAGCAAAAATGACCTATGCAAAAGTTCAGGAAGCTTTTAAATGTGAAAAAAAAAGAAAACAACCCCAAAAAACAACCAAACCTAAAACCAATTGAAAAGCAGAAGCCCAGATTCCTCTCATCCCTTGCTTTCTTACTAGACTTTTGTGGACACCACAGCTTAACTTTCTTTCCATACAAAAATCCCATCCTCAGCTGACTTGGCTGAACTCTGGCTTCCTCTCATATAGTGATATATAAAGTAGCTTTATGGCACAGCTATAAATAAGGCTGATTCATTTACAGTATGTAAAAACTTGAGCATTTCAAAGAAGAAGTCATTTAAAGAATCGTCTTGGGGTCCATTAGGTATGGAAATATTATGTCAATTTAGTAAATGGGGAACTGAGGCACTATGAGGTTAAATGACAACGCAAGATGTTCATAGAGAAGTAAAAAATTTAGTGTAGATTTCGTTAATCATAGTCTAGCACCTTAAGCAAGAGAGAGCATCATTCTTGCCTTGATGCCTGATGCTGGGATCCAAGTTATTCTCTTTCATGACTATGTCTACATCCTTAAAAAAAAGAGGTAGCAATAAAAAGTAGTTACACAATATATATTCCTTGTGCTGAGGCCAGCACATTTGAACTGATTTTAATTTGTTAAAAAATTAAAAATACAGTCTACCTCGTATTCAGAAAAATAAAGCTTTGAAACTGAGACAGAAATTTGATCTTTTGAGCATGGCTATAATGCTTAGAAAAACATACCATACATGACTCCGTACAGTTTATCTCTGTATCCAAAGGTATGCACCAGTCAAAGTCAAATGACTCTGCTTCACATTCATGCATGATAAGTTTCTGCTTCAGTAACTATGTTAAATAAGTTTAAGAAATCAAACCACTGAGCCTGTTTTCTGGTTTGCAAAAATACCCCAGAAGTCATTGAGTGTGCTTTTTGAAAAGTTCAAAAACTACTTAAAAATAGTCACCCAGAAACGTTGCTAACATTTATCACATAGAATTAGTAGAAAAGAATTTTTATTTTAAAATCTAATGATTTTACTTTGGTTTAGTCAGTTAAGTCTAATTATTATTAGAATGATTGCTACTATTCATCTGAATAGAATTATGTCTATTCTTAACTCCAATTAAAATTGATTAAAACTAAGGACTAATCTGACTAGTCTTTTATAAAAGTTCTCCTAGGCACCTAGACAGACCTTTAGGCACCTAAGCCTTTCAGAACCTGCACATCACTATTTATAAGTTAAAAGATTTCCAGAATTATGAAGGCCAAAGATCAATATATATTCTCTTTAGAACTAGCAAAATTCATGGAAAGCTGTTTTCCAAGCAAATTTATTTTGTTCTGAGTCTTTGGCAAATTTCTCTTTCTAACCATGATCTTGCATACTAATGGCTGTAATCCTTTTACATGTATCCTGAGAACTAAATTCACAAAGAGGACTTAGGCACTTAAACTTCTGGCATGTCATCCAAAATTTAGATCTGCCAAATTCAATGGATGTATTTTTCTCAGTAAACCTCTCAAATGACTAATACACTGCAAGTACACGTAGTTTCATGTAAACCACCACCAGAAGGAGAAGCTGGCAGCTGCACTGGTCTTCTGCCTTTCTCCAGTGGCTTGCTCATTAAGTCCAGTCTCACCTCTAGATGAGGCAAAGGATGAACCTGATCACCGATCCCAGATAGGAGCATAGTGCATTGGATCACTTGGGAAGCAGAAGAGAGGAGGGAAGGCAAGTGGTGCAGGGGGATTTCAGGGTTTCAGCCATGTATTTGCCAGCAAAGCTAACTTCAGATGGTCAACGCATCCGGGGAAAGGTGGCCTCAGTGACACTTCACTTCTGAGTATTTGCCTTTAGATCATACAGAGGATTCCTGACTTTGTATGCTGGCTTTTGCAGAGCCTGTGCTTAGCTATCTTAAGGTATATCTGCATGAGTGAGTACAGACAACCCTATGTTCACCCTACCTAAGCTCCATACAAACTAGCTGCAGCTTGGAAGCCACAGAGTCATTTAATGTAGTCTTAAGTCTAGAGTGACTGACCCTGCATCTCAAAAGGCTGGTTTCGGTGGGGGACAGGGTGTGCTTTCATTTGGCAATAAGGGGTGAGGTGCTTGGAGAATGCAGTAGCTAGTTTACGATATACTGGTGTTGCACAAACTTTCTTTCCCTTAGAGGAAGTCTACCTCTCATTTACCGTGACCGCATAGCTAACACACAGGGGGTTTGCACCCTCGTTTACCTTGTTGTAGGTTTCGCGTGCATTCATATCCTGAGCCTCGGGGATGGAAATGTACCTAGAACGCTTGTAATCCCTTCGCATCTTCCTCATAATGTCTTTGGTTGAAAGCCTCTTCTGTGCAGGAAGCCAGCACAGGTCTATGCACAACTTAAATCCCACTTAAATTGCTATGGCTTGAACTCCCACTAAAATAGCTCCTGGGCCTCATGCTGGCCTTCTATATGGGGACGAATTCCACGCTTATGGAACTCCTCAGCATTTCCTCCTTTTAATACTCTTCTGCTTGCTGGCAGGGTAAATTAGCCTCTTCTGAGCACAATAAGATGACATTTAGCCAGTGCTGGTACCCAAGCTTGTTTCATACTTTAACACTAAAAGCAATTGCTATTAAAAATCGGCATGATTGAGTGCAAAAAAACCTTCCATACTTTAGGGAGGATCAATCAAAATGTCATTATCAGCACTGTGATTCACTTCATTTACTGTAAGATGAATCACACATGACCATGACTACTGGAGAAGAACTTACCAGAAATTAGAGTAGTGTCTGTCACACTTTGGAAATAATTATTGCCAGAGATGATTTGAGCTTGGCTGGACTCACTGGAGAGGCTAAACCATATTATTGTCAGAGTTCACGGAGTTTCAGTCCTGGCCCATTTCTACCCTTACACTGCATCATGTAGTGTATGGGAAAAGCATATAACAAAATCCTGAATACACATGAATATTAGTGTGAATAAGGCAACTGAATGTCACTTACTCATTACTTCTGTGATATCCAGATGGTGAACGGTCATCTTCTGTTGTCCTTTCCCCATGAGATGATCTCCGCAATCAGAAGACACGTCAAACTAAAAAACAACAGTGAACAAATTGATTTCTTTTTCCATGGGTAAATGATCTAGTGCTGCATTAGTTTAGTTTTAAGATTTGTGATTTGCTTAACAATACTTCTTTTTTCCATTTGCATGGTAGTTCACAAAGGTAGTTTGGTTTTCTCATGCAAAGACACTCTTCTAAGTGTCTGCATGCACAGGTATTTTTATATACATTAGAACACTCACGTTAGAATCATCTACACAGAACTTTAGAAAATCCTCTTTCTTATAAAAGTTTTAGAAGCTCAGTCATATACTGGTGCCGTGTGACTCAGCTGACCGGTCTCAGACTACAGTTAATAAAAGAAAAACAGTTGGAAAGAGTCGCCTAAACAGGTTCAAAAGTGTCAGACAAAACTGTGGAGATGGTGCCAGGGAGCTTTACATGATATAGGAAACACAGGAAGGAAAAGAAACTTCAGCATGGAGGAGAACGCACGAAAACCATTCAGCTTTGTTAGTCCTGTCTGAGCTTCGGCAGCTCGCCCCTGCACGGCACTCCATCACTGGGAGCAGCTGCAGTTCCAAAACAGCGGCAAACACAGCTCAAATGTGATAAAACAGAGGAATCCCAGCCCTCACCGTGAAGCGATCACAGCACACCAGGCCTTTGACTCACTTGACCTTCCCCAGTGTTGTTTTTAATGTCTTTTTTTTTCCCATTGAATATGTATTAACTGTTATACAATGCTTACCAAGTTTGTTATGTAAAATTCTAGAGATAAAACCTCAATCCAGGATCCCCCTCTAAAGATTTTTGAACTTCCTGAGGGCTCTGGGAGCACATCCAAGGATTTTTATTGTTCCCAGAAGATATATGGAGATTATTTGTCATTTGGAGAATGTGTGTGTGAGAGAGTGTATTAGGGGGGCTTTGCTGAGCACACTATTGTGTTGCTTTCNGTTTCAGAAACACCTGCAGTAAGGACTGTCCAACTCGTCGAACTGCCGGACCAGGACTCGCGCTGTGCGGTGGGTGTATTTGAGGGGGGATAAAAAAAAAAAAAAAAAGAAAGGGAGAAAACCCCTGAGATCTGCTAAGGATTACCAACTGCATTATGCATTTTATGAGGGTGCCTTCAATATTACTCATCCACAATAAGCTCCTAGACCTTATAGGATTTCTTTTATTTTCATGTCTTAACAATACAGCAGCGAGGAGCTGACACTTGTTTTCCATATCAAGCAAAGTTTTATAAGTCATTTTTTTCTGGCTATCACCTCAGCTTACATTTTACACTGAACAGTAATTCCATTTTTATGGGCACTGTCAAATACTTTTTTTATAGAGTTCCTCTTTTTTTTTAAAAAAAGCCTAATTTTTAAGGGTCTCTTAGTGACTGGTCTCATTTTGGATATTGAACCTATAGAGTCACAGGTGCAGATAGCTGCTGGAGCAATTAATTGCCCTGAAGAGTAAAATCCTGGCCACACTGAAATCAGTGGGAATTTTGCTAGTGTGACCAGCATTTCACCCTATGCATTTAATATTTACCTCATCCTCAGCTGGACCCACAAATAGTCTGTGTTCACCCAAAAGGTCCACTGGGTTTCATAATCACCACTGTTTGATATGCCCAGAAGAGCTGGTAACAAAATAACGTTTTCCTTTCTGGTGATTCTGCCTTTTTTTCATCTGGCAAACACTAATTTTTATCTCATTGGTTGGCCTGGATTGCGAGTAACTGTGATCTGGATCCAAGGGGTATAAATCTGTAATATCAGCATATTATCACAACATCCCAGAGAACTCAGTCTTGCTAATTACCTCTTAGGGTAACGAAATGCCTATTTTGGGGACACCACGCTGAAATAATGCTGGAGTCAGTATAATAAAAGACATTCCAAGGCTTTAATAACCACATTGGTGGCACAGTGGTAATTTGTGTTTGCTGTGATATATTTAGAATCTGGAAGATTCCCATTTCAAGATTTTTGGACAGAGCAGCCTGTTAACATCCTTTTAAATCTTAAGTGTACAGTGCCACTGTTTCCTGAACTTACTGTGATTTGTTACTGCATTTTTAAATGAAAGGCATTCACTTTTACTGAAAGTGGAATCAGATCCTGGATGCTGGATGCTGGACCGAAGTCAGCCATCCCAGGGTGCCTTTTGAGATGGTAGATAAGCAACTCTTTGGAAGGCAAAAGGAAACAAAGAGCAAATACTGCAGGTCAGAAAGCTATAAATGATCATATGAGGATATTTACATTAGCCATGTTCCATTTGTATATCTGCAGGAGGGCTGCTGTGTAACATCAGGACAAACATGACAAAATCTCTATCAGTTCAGGTCATAGCAGCATTTTGGGAGTTTGGAAGGATCTGTTCAAACTGAGGAATGGCCTGAACTCTTGACGACCGGGCACATATGCAGAGATACTGCTCTTAGAACATGAAGGCATCCATAATTTCTGGTTCAGATTGTCTGTGGCCCGGTCAGTTGAGAAGGAGTGGCCCTATTATCAAATGTAATTTGGGACTGCAGTAGGACTCACTGCAGCACCCTTCCCTCCAAATTTTGAGTAAAGGAGATGGTCTGTACTACACTTATCATGGAAAACTTTGTTCCAGAGAAAGCATTTCAAGTTTCGGTTTGTGCTCTTGAAGGAGTAACACTTTAGCTTGACTCTTTAAAATGGCAAAATCAATCGTAGCAATCATGGTAATCATCTAAAGTTNTGTACAGGAGATAACTAAGTGCAACATCATCAGAGTTTTAAAGGAGGAATATAATGAGGTTTGGGGAACTGTCTCTAGAAAATTACTTTCATGTTTGGAAACACGGAAGAGAGGATTAAGATGCTTGTTTGAATTATCAACAATTATTTAATGAAGAGTGGCACAGTGGCATGCCACAGGCAGGGTATGACATCTTTGAGAGTATTCAGAGAAACAAAAAATATTTAGGAAGAAGTGAGAAAAATCTGAATTTTACTTCCTGTCCAAGAAAGCCAGCAAAGCTATCCACAAAACTCATGAATACAATTTCTAATGGTAGCTTGAAATAGTCAGGAGTATTATATCTAGTCTTCTTTCCTGATATTGCATTGTAGCCAAATACCCCTACACCAAGCCTGCTGTCCCTCACAGTAGGTGAAACTCTACAAATGAATCTAAACTAGTATATGTTAGAAAGAAAGAACAGGAGATATCAGAATTCTACTCATGCCCAGGATTGCTATAGCTGTGGATGATCTGTTAGTGACTTCTGCACAAAAAGCAACCTGTGGGCCATGCAACAGTGGAAGGTGAATACCAGCAAGGTCCCAGTTAATCTGAACTGAAAGGTCTCCCTAAATCCAAATCTGACAGTTGAACCCATTTGCCCATTCTGGCACTAATCCTCTCCTTTCGTATTTTAAATATTTCCCATGTGACACTGTATGAAATGTTTCAGAGACTCCTACTAGAATTTTGACTTTTCTTGTATTTAACAGCACGCTGTTATCAGAGAACTGTATTTTGATCTTTCTTCATTAGTTTTTAACCCATTAGCCACTTTTCTCATCTCTTTGGTGCGCAAGTTTGTATTCTATTTCCTTCGGTTGAAGTTACACGTGCTACAATCCTATCACAAGGAAACTTTTTGTGCAATATGCTGGGGCAGCAAAACCACTTGCTACTGGAGCTGATGTTTCACATGCCAGTTCTTGCAGTGCTCTGGGGAGGAGATTAGTCATTTCTCCTGATCTGAATGCATTAAGCTTTTTGAGTTGTTTTTCCTCTACCTCAGCATGATTCTTTTCTATTCCCTTGTTCCTGCTAGCCATCTGGCAGTGCTCTACCCCACCTCCAGACCTCTTCTCTGCAAGTTTCCATTTCCTGAGGTCGCAAGCTCCAGAAAGTTTTGAGTTGCAGTGTGCCGAGCCTCCTCCTCCGTGCTGATATTTGGGAATTCTGAAGTCCAGTTGACTTCACGCGCTGGGTATGTTAAGGTCCTGAAGTTTCTTTTTCTGAAATAAAGAAATCTTGGTTATGAGCTTCTTTGTTTCACTTTCCATGTAATTTAAACTGATTCAACTTGTGATCAGTTTTATCCAGGGTTACTTTCTATGACCAGTACTTTCATAATATCATCACTGCTTACAAAAACAAAGTGGCTTTTGTGACTCTATCTTTTGACTTAGTTGTATTTCCATTAGTGCCCTTGGCTCAAGAATTAGGTATGAAATCCATGAGTCTATCCTTTGCTGTTGTCCTTTGTAATCTATAGCTCAGTTTCATGCAACACACACTGCACTCTAGAATATGGGAGGTTTAGCTAGCACAGCGGGCATCTGTCTGCTGCCTGGCATGCATAGCCACAGGAAGAGTACTACTTCAGTTC